>JAVUPR010000285.1:0-148936 GCA_036785695.1 Gentiana straminea | reverse complement strand
TAACCTTCGGCTCCCTTGTCCGTTCCACGTGCAGTTCACCATTCTTTAAAGCCCTTTCCGATGGCAATGACGTGGTGCACTTCTCAGGGATTTTCTGTGGTTTGTCGGTACCTCGGGGATGTAGGTGGATTTGTGCATGACTCCATTCGGTGGTTTGGTGGACCTAGTATTTTGGCCATAACCTTCGGCTCCATTGTCCGTTCCACGTGCAGTTCACCATTCTGGAAAGCCCTTCCCGATGCCAACGACGTCGTGCACTTCTCAGGGATTTTCTGTGATATTCGGTACCTCGAGGATGTAGGTGGATTTGTGCATGACCCCATTCGGTGGTTCGGTGGACCCGTGCTAGTATTTTGTCCATAACCTTCGGCTCTCTTGTCCGTTCCACGTGCAGTTCAGCATTCTGGAAAGCCCTTTCCGATGCCAATGACGTGGTGCGCTTCTCGGGGATTTCCTGTGGTTCGTCGGTACCTCGGGGATGTAGGTGGATTTGTGCATGACCCCATTTGGTGGTTCGGTGGACCCGTGCTAGTATTTTGGCCATAACCTTCGGCTCTCTTGTCCGTTCCACGTGCAGTTCACCATTCTAGAAAGCTGTTTCCGATTCCAACGACGGGATCCACTTCTCGGGGATTTTTTGTGGTTCGTCGGTACCTCGGGGATGTAGGTGGATTTGTGCATGACCCCATTCGGTGGTTCGGTGGACCCGTGCTAGTATTTTGGCCATAACCTTCGGCTCCCTTGTCCGTTCCACGTGCAGTTCACAATTCTGGAAAGCCCTTTCCGATGGAAACGACGTGGTGCACATCTCGGGGATTTTCTGTGGATCGTCGGTACCTCGGGGATGTCGGTGGATTTGTGCATCACCCCATTCGGTGGTTCGGTGGACCCGTGCTAGTATTTTGGCCGTAACCTTCGGCTCCCTTGTCCGTTCCACGTGCAGTTCACCATTCTGGAAAGTCCTTTCCGATGCCAACGATTTGGTCCACTTCTCCGGGATTTTCTGTGGTTCGTCGGTACCTCGGGGATGTAGGTGGATTTGTGCATGACCCTATTCGGTGGTTCGGTGGTCCCGTGCTAGTATTTTGGCCATAACCTTCGGCTCCCTTGTCCGTTCCACGTGCAGTTCACAATTCTGGAAAGCCCTTTCCGATACCAACGACGTGCAGCACTTCTCGGTGATTTTCTGTGGTTTGTCGGTACCTCGGTGATGTCGGTGTGTTTGTGCATGACCCAATTCGGTGGTTCGGTGGACCCGTGCTAGTATTTTGGCCATAACCTTCGGCTCCCTTGTCCGTTCCACGTACAGTTCACCATTATGTAAAGCCCTTCCCGATGCCAACGACGTGGTGCACTTCACAGGGATTTTCTATGGTTCGTCGGTACCTCAGGGATGTCGGTGGATTTGTGCATGACCCCATTCGGTGGTTCAGTGGACCCGTGCTAGTATTTTGGCCATAACCGTCGGCTCCCTTGTCCGTTCCACGTGCAGTTCACCATTCTGGAAAGCCCTGTCCGATGCCAACGACGTGGTGCACTTCTCGGGGATTTTCTGTGGTTCGTCGGTACCTCAGGGATGTCGGTGGATTTGTGCATGACTCCATTCGGTGGTTCGGTGGATCGGTGGACCCGTGGTAGTATTTTGGCTATAACCATAGGCTCCCTTGTCCGTTCCACATGCAGTGCAACATTCTGGAAAGCCCTTTCCGATGCCAATGATGTGGTGCACTTCTCGGGAATTTTCTGTGGTTCGTCGGTACCTCGGGGATGTAGGTGGATTTGTGCATGACCCCATTCGGTGGTTTGGTGGACCTGTGCTAGTATTTTGGCCATAACCTTCGGCTCCCTTGTCCGTTCCACGTTCAGTTCACCATTCTGGAAAGCCCTTTCCGATGCCAACGACGTGGTCCATTTCTCGGGGATTTTCTGTGGTTCGTCGTACCCTCGGGGATGTAGGTGGATTTGTGCATGACCCCATTCGGTGGTTCGGTGGACCCGTGCTAGTATTTTGGCCATAACCTTCGGCTCCCTTGTCCGTTCCACGTGCAGTTCACCATTCTGGAAAGCCCTTCCCGATGCCAACGACGTGGTGCTCTTCTCGGGGATTTTCGGTGGTTCGTCGGTACCTCGGGGATGTCGGTGGATGTGTGCATGACCCCATTCGGTGGTTCGGTGGACCCGTGCTAGTATTTTGGCCATAACCTTCGGCTCCCTTGTCCGTTCCACGTGCAGTTCACCATTCTGGAAAGCCCTTTCCGATGCCAACGACGTGGTGCACTTCTCGGGGATTTTCTGTGGTTCTCCGGTACCTCGGGGATGTAGGTGGATTTGTGCATGACTCCATTCGGTGGTTCGGTGGATCCGTGCTAGTATTTTGGCCATAACCTTCGGCTCCCTTGTCCGTTCCACGTGCAGTTCACAATTCTGGAAAGCCCTTTCCGATGCCAACGACGTGGTGCACTTCTCGGAGATTTTCTGTGGTTTGTCGATACCTCTGGGATGTCGGTGGATTTATGCATGACCCCATTCGGTGGTTCGGTGGACCCGTGCTAGTATTTTGGCCATAACCTTCGGCTCCCTTGTCCGTACCACGTGCGCCAATGACGTGGTGCACCATTCGGAAAGCCCTTTCCGACCCGTGCCAATGACGTGGTGCACTTCTCGGGAATTTTCGTTTTCGGTTCGTCGGTACCTCGGGGATGTTCTCGTGGATTTGTGCATGACCCCGTTCGGTGGTTCGGTGGACCCGTGCTAGTATTTTGGCCATAACCTTCAGCTCCCTTGTCCGTTCCACGTGCGCTCACCATTCTGGAAAGCCCTTTCCGAAGCCAATGACGTGGTGCATTTCTCGGGAATTTTTTGTGGTTCGTCGGTACCTCGGGGATGTAGGTGGATTTGTGCATGACCCCATTCGGTGGTTCGGTGGATGCTATTATTTTGGCCATAACATTCGGTGTCCGATTTGTTCCGCCCTTTTGGATGCCAACGACGTGGTGCACTTCTCGGGGATTTTCTATGGTTCGTTGGTACCTCGGGGATGTCGGTGGATTTGTGCATGACCCTATTTGGTGGTTCGGTGGACCCGTGCTAGTATTTTGGCCATAACCTTCGGCTCCCTTGTCCGTTCCACGTGCAGTTCACCATTCGGGAAAGCCCTTTCCGATGCCAACGACGTGGTTCACTTCTCAGGGATTTTCTATGGTTCATCGGTACCTCCGGAATGTAGGTGGATTTGTGCATGACCCCATTCGGTGGTTCGGTGGACCCATGCTAGTATTTTGGCCTTAACCTGTAGATCCCTTGTCCGTTCCACGTGCAGTTCACCATTCTAGAAAGCCCTTTCCGATGCCAACGACGTGGTGCACTTCTCAGGGATTTTTTGTGGTTCGTCGGTACCTCGGGGATGTCGGTGGATTTGTGCATGACCCCATTCGGTGGTTCGGTGGACCCGTGCTGGTATTTTGGCCATAACCTTCGGCTCCCTTTTCCGTTCCACGTGCAGTTCACCATTCTGAAAGCCCTTTCTGATGCCAACGATGTGGTGCACTTCTCAGGGATTTTCTGGGGTTCGTTGGTACCTCGGGAATGTCGGTGGATTTGTGCATGACCCCATTCGGTGGTTCGGTGGACCCGTGCTAGTATTTTGGCCATAACCTTCGGCTCCCTTGTCCGGTCCATGTGCAGTTCACCATTCTGGAAAGCCCTTCCCGATGCCAACGACGTGGTGCACTTCTCGGGGATTTTCTGTGGTTCGTCGGTACCTCGGGGATGTAGGTGGATTTGTGCATGACCCCATTCGGAGGTTCGGTGGACCCGTGCTAGTATTTTGGATATAACCTTCGGCTCCCTTGTCCGTTCCACGTGCAGTTCACCATTCTGGAAAGTCCTCTCTGATGCCAACGACGTGGTGCACTTCTCGTGGATTTTCTGTGGTTCGTCGGTACCTCGGGGATGTCGGTGGATTTGCGCATGACCCCATTCGGTGGTTCGGTGGACCCGTGCTAGTATTTTGGCCATGACCTTCGGCTCCCTTGTCCGTTCCACATGCAGTTCACCATTCTGGAAAGACCTTTCCGATGCCAACGACGTGATGCACTTCTCGGGGATTTTCTGTGGTTCGTCGGTACCTCGGGGATGTCGGTGGATTTGTGCATGACCCCATTCGGTTGTTCGGTGGACCCGGGCTAGTATTTTGGCCATAACATTCGGCTCCCTTGTCCGTTCCACGTGCAGTTCACCATTCTGGAAAGCCCTTTCCGATGCCAATGACGTGGTGCACTTCTCGGGGATTTTCTGGGGTTCGTTGGTACCTCGGGAATGTCGGTGGATTTGTGCATGACCCCATTCGGTGGTTCGGTGGACCCGTGCTAGTATTTTGGCCATAACCTTCGGCTCCCTTGTCCGGTCCATGTGCAGTTCACCATTCTGGAAAGCCCTTCCCGATGCCAACGACGTGGTGCACTACTCAGGGATTTTCTGCGGTTCGTCTGTACCTCAGGGATGTAGGTGGATTTGTGCATGACCCCATTCGGAGGTTCGGTGGACCCGTGCTAGTATTTTGGCTATAACCTTCGGCTCCCTTGTCCGTTCCACATGCAGTTCACCATTCTGGAAAGACCTTTCCGATGCCAACGACGTGATGCACTTCTCGGGGATTTTCTGTGGTTCGTCGGTACCACGGGGATGTCGGTGGATTTGCGCATGACCCCATTCGGTGGTTCGGTGGACCCGTGCTAGTATTTTGGCCATAACCTTCGGCTCACTTGTCCGTTCCACATGCAGTTCACCATTCTGGAAAGACCTTTCCGATGCCAACGACGTGATGCACTTCTCGGGGATTTTCTGTGGTTCGTCGGTGCCTCGGGGATGTCGGTGGATTTGTGCATGACCCCATTCGGTTGTTCGGTGGACCAGGGTTAGTATTTTGGCCATAACTTTCGGCTCCCTTGTCCGTTCCACGTGCAGTTCACCATTCTGGAAAGCCCTTTCCGATGCCAATGACGTGGTGCACTTCTCGGGGATTTTCTGGGGTTCGTTGGTAGCTCGGGAATGTCGGTGGATTTGTGCATGACCCCATTCGGTGGTTTGGTGGACCCGTGCTAGTATTTTGGCCATAACCTTCGGCTCCCTTGTCCGGTCCATGTGCAGTTCACCATTCTGGAAAGCCCTTCCCGATGCCAACGACATGGTGCACTTCTCGGGGATTTTGTGTGGTTCGTTGGTACCTCAGGGATGTAGGTGGATTTGTGCATGACCCCATTCGGAGGTTCGGTGGACCCGTGCTAGTATTTTGGCTATAACCTTCGGCTCCCTTGTCCGTTCCACGTGCAGTTCACCCTTCAAGAAAGTCCTCTCTGATGCCAACGACGTGGTGCATTTCTCGGGGATTTTCTGTGGTTCGTCGGTACCTCGGGGATGTCGGTGATTTGCGCATGACCCCATTCGGTGGTTCGGTGGACCCGTGCTAGTATTTTGGCCATAACCTTCGGCTCCCTTGTCCGTTCCACATGCAGTTCACCATTCTGGAAAGACCTTTCTGATGCCAACGACGTGATGCACTTCTCGGGGATTTTCTGTGGTTCGTCGGTACCTCGGGGATGTCGGTGGATTCGTGCATGACCCCATTCGGAGGTTCGGTGGACCCATGCTAGTATTTTGGCTATAACCTTCGGCTCCCTTGTCCGTTCCACGTGCAGTTCACCATTCTGGAAAGTCCACTCTGATGCCAACGACGTGGTGCACTTCTCGGGGATTTTCTGTGGTTTGTCGGTACCTCGGGGATGTCGGTGGATTTGCGCTTGACCCCATTCGGTGGTTTGGTGGACCCGTGCTAGTATTTTGGACATAACCTTCGGCTCCCTTGTCCGTTCCACATGCAATTCACCATTCTGGAAAGCCCTTTCCGATGCGAACGACATGGTGCACTTCTCAGGGATTTTCTATGGTTCATCGGTACCTCGGGGATGTAGGTGGATTTGTGCATGACCCCATTCGGTGGTTCGGTGGACCCGTGCTAGTATTTTGGCCTTCACCTTCGGCTCCCTTGTCCGTTCCACGTGCAGTTCACCATTCTAGAAAGCGCTTTCCGATGCCAACGACGTGGAGCACTTCTCATGGATTTTCTATGGTTCTTCGGTACCTCGGGGATGTAGGTGGATTTGTGCACGACTCCATTCGGTGGTTCGGTGGACCCGTGCTAGTATTTAGGCCTTAACCTTCGGCTCCCTTGTCCGTTCCACGTGCAGTTCACCATTCTGCAAAAGCCCTTTCCAATGCCAACGACGTGGTGCACTTCTAAGGGATTTTCTATGGTTCATCAGTACCTCGGGGATGTAGGTGGATTTGTGCATGACCCCATTCGGTGGTTCGGTGGACCCGTGCTAGTATTTTGGCCTTAACCTTCGGCTCCCTTGTCCGTTCCACGTGCAGTTCACCATTCTAGAAAGCTCTTTCCGATGCCAACGACATGGTGCACTTCTTAGGGATTTTCTATGGTTCATCGGTACCTCGGGGATGTAGGTGGATTTGTGCATGACCCCATTCGGTGGTTCGGTGGACCTGTGCTAGTATTTTGACCTTAACCTTCGGCTCCCTTGTCCGTTCCACGTGCAGTTCACCATTCTGGAAAGCCCTTTCCGATGCCAAGGATGTGGTGCGCTTCTCAGGGATTTTCTATGGTTCATCTGTACCTCGGGGATGTAGGTGGATTTGCGCACGACCCCATTCGGTGGTTCGGTGGACCCGTGCTAGTAATTTGGCCATAACCTTCGGCTCCCTTGTCCGTTCCACGTGCAGTTCACCATTTGGGAAAGCCCTTTCCGATGCCAACGACGTGGTGCACTTCTCAGGGATTTTCTATGGTTCATCGGTACCTCGGGGATGTAGGTGGATTTGTGCATGACCCCATTCGGTGGTTCGGTGGACCCGTGCTAGTATTTTGGCCTTAACCTTCGGCTCCCTTGTCCGTTCCACGTGCCGTTCACCATTCTGGAAAGCCCTTTCCGATGCCAACGACATGGTGCACTTCTTAGGGATTTTCTATGGTTCATCGGTACCTCGGGGATGTAGGTGGATTTGTGCATGACCCCATTCGGTGGTTCGGTGGACCTGTTCTAGTATTTTGGCCTTAACCTTCGGCTCCCTAGTCCGTTATACGTGCAGTTCACCATTCTGGAAATCCCTTTTCGATGCCAACGACGTGGTGCACTTCTCAGGGATTTTCTATGGTTAATCGGTACCTCGGGGATGTAGGTGGATTTGTGCATGACCCCATTCGGTGGTTCGGTGGACCCGTGCTAGTATTTTGGCCTTAACCTTCGTTTCCCTTGTCCGTTCCACGTGCAGTTCACCATTCTGGAAAGCCCTTTCCGATGCCAACGACGTGGTGCACTTCTCAGGGATTTTCTATGGTTCATAGGTACCTCGGGGATGTAGGAGGATTTGTGCATGACCCCATTCGGTGGTTCGGTGGACCCGTGCTAGTATTTTGGCCATAAAATTCGGCTCCCTTGTCCGTTCCACGTACGCTTCACCATTCCGGAAAGCCCTTTCGGATGCCAACGACGTGGTGCACTTCTCGGGGATTTTCTCGTGGTTCGTCGGTACCTCGGGGATGTCGGTGGATTTGTGCATGACCCTATTCGGTGGTTCGGTGGACCCGTGCTAGTATTTTGGCCATAACCTTCGGCTCCCTTGTCCGTTCCACGTGCGCTTCACCATTCGGAAAGCCCTTTCCAATGCCAACGACGTGGTGCACTTCTCGGGGATTTTCTATGGTTCATCGGTACCTCGGGATGTAGGTGGATTTGTGCATGACCCCATTCGGTGGTTCTCGTGGACCCATGCTAGTATTTTGGCCTTAACCTCGCGGATCCCTTGTCCGTTCCACGTGCGCTTCACCATTCTCGGAAAGCCCTTTCGGATGCCAACGACGTGGTGCACTTCTCGGGGATTTTCTCGTGGTTCGTCGGTACCTCGGGGATGTCGGTGGATTTGTCCATGACCTCATTCGGTGGTTCGGTGGACCCGTGCTAGTATTTTGGCCCTAACCTTCGGCTCCATTTTCCGTTCCACGTGCGGCTCACCATTCCGGAAAGCCCATTCCGATGCCAACAATGTGGTGCACTTCTCGGGGATTTTCTCGTGGTTCGTCGGTACCTCGGGGATGTCGGTGGATTTGTGCATGACCCCATGCGGTGGTTCGGTGGACCCGTGCTAGTATTTTGGCCATAACCTTCGGCTCCCTTGTCCGTTCCACGTGCGCTCACCATTCCGGAAAGACCTTTCCGATGCCAACGACGTGATGCACTTCTCGGGGATTTTCTTCGTGGTTCGTCGGTACCTCGGGGATGTTGGTGGATTTGTGCATGACCCTATTCGGTGGTTCGGTGGACCCGGGCTAGTATTTTGGCCATAACATTCGGCTCCCTTGTCCGTTCCACGTGCGCTTCACCATTCGGAAAGCCCTTTCCGATGCCAACGACGTGGTGCACTTCTCGGGGATTTTCTGGGGTTCGTTGGTACCTCGGGGATGTCGGTGGATTTGTGCATGACCCCATTCGGTGGTTCGGTGGACCCGTGCTAGTATTTTCGCCATAACCTTCGGCTCCCTTGTCCGTTCCACGTGCAGTTCACCATTTTGGAAAGCCCTTCCCGATGCCAACGATGTGGTGCACTTCTCGGGGATTTTCTGTGGTTCTTCGGTACCTCGAGGATGTCGGTGGATTTGTACATGACCCTATTCGGTGGTTCGGTGGACCCGTGCTAGTATTTTGGCCATAACCTTCGGCTCCCTTGTCCGTTCCACGTGCAGTTCACCATTCTAGAAAGCCCTATCCGATGCCAACGACGTGGTACACTTCTCAAGGATTTTCTATGGTTCATCGGTACCTCGGGGATATAGGTGGATTTGTGCATAACCCCATTCGGTGGTTCGGTGGACCCGTGCTAGTAATTTGGCCATAACCTTCGGCTCCCTTGTCCGTTCCACGTGCGCTTCACCATTTGGGAAAGCCCTTTCCGATGCCAACGACGTGGTGCACTTCTCGTGGATTTTCTATGGTTCATCGGTACCTCGGGGATGTAGGTGGATTTGTGCATGACCCCATTCGGTGGTTCGGTGGACCCGTGCTAGTATTTTGGCCTTAACCTTCGGCTCCCTAGTCCGTTATACGTGCAGTTCACCATTCTGGAAATCCCTTTCCGATGCCAACGACGTGGTGCACTTCTCAGGGATTTTCTATGGTTAATCGGTACCTCGGGGATGTAGGTGGATTTGTGCATGACCCCATTCGGTGGTTCGGTGGACCCGTGCTAGTATTTTGGCCTTAACCTTCGTTTCCCTTGTCCGTTCCACGTGCAGTTCACCATTCTGGAAAGCCCTTTCCGATGCCAACGACGTGGTGCACTTCTCGGGGATTTTCTATGGTTCATAGGTACCTCGGGGATGTAGGAGGATTTGTGCATGACCCCATTCGGTGGTTCGGTGGACCCGTGCTAGTATTTTGGCCATAAAATTCGGCTCCCTTGTCCGTTCCACGTACGGTTCACCATTCGGGAAAGCCCTTTCGGATGCCAACGACGTGGTGCACTTCTCGGGGATTTTCTGGTGGTTCGTCGGTACCTCGGGGATGTCGGTGGATTTGTGCATGACCCTATTCGGTGGTTCGGTGGACCCGTGCTAGTATTTTGGCCATAACCTTCGGCTCCCTTGTCCGTTCCACGTGCGCTCACCATTCGGAAAGCCCTTTCCAATGCCAACGACGTGGTGCACTTCTCGTGGGATTTTCTATGGTTCATCGGTACCTCGGGATGTAGGTGGATTTGTGCATGACCCCATTCGGTGGTTCTCCGTGGACCCATGCTAGTATTTTGGCCTTAACCTGCGGATCCCTTGTCCGTTCCACGTGCGCTCACCATTCTCGGAAAGCCCTTTCGGATGCCAACGACGTGGTGCACTTCTCGGGGATTTTCGTGGTTCGTCGGTACCTCGGGGATGTCGGTGGATTTGTCCATGACCTCATTCGGTGGTTCGGTGGACCCGTGCTAGTATTTTGGCCCTAACCTTCGGCTCCATTTTCCGTTCCACGTGCAGTTCACCATTCTGGAAAGCCCATTCCGATGCCAACAATGTGGTGCACTTCTCGGGGATTTTCTCGTGGTTCGTCGGTACCTCGAGGATGTCGGTGGATTTGTGCATGACCCCATGCGGTGGTTCGGTGGACCCGTGCTAGTATTTTGGCCATAACCTTCGGCTCCCTTGTCCGTTCCACGTGCGCTTCACCATTCGGAAAGACCTTTCCGATGCCAACGACGTGATGCACTTCTCGGGGATTTTCTGTGGTTCGTCGGTACCTCGGGGATGTTGGTGGATTTGTGCATGACCCTATTCGGTGGTTCGGTGGACCCGGGCTAGTATTTTGGCCATAACATTCGGCTCCCTTGTCCGTTCCACGTGCGCTTCACCATTCGGAAAGCCCTTTCCGATGCCAACGACGTGGTGCACTTCTCGGGGATTTTCTGGGGTTCGTTGGTACCTCGGGGATGTCGGTGGATTTGTGCATGACCCCATTCGGTGGTTCGGTGGACCCGTGCTAGTATTTTCGCCATAACCTTCGGCTCCCTTGTCCGTTCCACGTGCAGTTCACCATTTTGGAAAGCCCTTCCCGATGCCAACGATGTGGTGCACTTCTCGGGGATTTTTGTGGTTCGTCGGTACCTCGAGGATGTCGGTGGATTTGTACATGACCCTATTCGGTGGTTCGGTGGACCCGTGCTAGTATTTTGGCCATAACCTTCGGCTCCCTTGTCCGTTCCACGTGCGCTTCACCATTCTAGAAAGCCCTATCCGATGCCAACGACGTGGTGCACTTCTCGGGGATTTTCGGGGTTCGTCGGTATCTCGGGGATGTCGGTGGGTTTGTGCATGACCCCATTCGGTGGTTCGGTGGACCCGTGCTAGTATTTTGGCCTTACCCTTCGGCTCCCTTGTCCGTTCCACGTGCGCTTCACCATTCCGGGAAAGCCCTTTCCGATGCCAAGGACGTGTTGCACTTCTATGGGATTTTCTATGGTTCATCGGTACCTCGGGGATGTAGGTGGATTTGTGCATGACCCCATTCGGTGGTTCGGTAGACCCGGGCTAGTATTTTGGCCATAACATTCGGCTCCCTTGTCCGTTCCACATGCGCTTCACCATTCGGAAAGCCCTTTCCGATGCCAACGACGTGGTGCACTTCTCGGGGATTTTCTGGGGTTCGTCGGTATCTCGGGGATGTCAGTGGGTTTGTGCATGACCCCATTCGGTGGTTCGGTGGACCCGTGCTAGTATTTTGGCCTTAACCTTCGGCTCCCTTGTCCGTTCCACGTGTAGTTCACCATTCGGAAAGCCCTTTCCGATTCCAACGATGTGGTGCACTTCTCGGGGATTTTCTCGGGGTTTGTCGGTACCTCGGGAATGTCGGTGGATTTGTGCATGACCCCTTTCGGTGGTTCGGTGGACCCGTGCTAGTATTTTGGCCATAACCTTCGGCTCCCTTGTCCGGTCCATGTGCGGTTCACCATTCTCGGAAAGCCCTTCCCGATGCCAACGACGTGGTGCACTTCTCGGGATTTTTCTCGTGGTTCGTCGGTACCTCGAGGATGTAGGTGGATTTGTGCATGACCCCATTCGGTGGTTCGGTGGACCCATGCTAGTATTTTGGCCTTAACCTGCGGATCCCTTGTCCGTTCCACGTGCAGTTCACCATTCTGGAAAGCCCTTTCCGATGCCAACGATGTGGTGCACTTCTCGGGGATTTTTTGTGGTTCGTCGGTACCTCGGGGATGTCGATGGATTTGTGTATGACCCCATTCGATGGTTCGGTGGACCCGTGCTAGTATTTGGGCCATAACCTTCGGCTCCCTTGTCCGTTCCACGTGTAGTTCACCATTCTGGAAAGCCCTTTCCGATGCCAACGATGTGGTGCTCTTCTCGGGGATTTTCTGGGGTTTGTCGGTACCTCGGGAATGTCGGTGGATTTGTGCATGACCCCTTTCGGTGGTTTGGTGGACCCGTGCTAGTATTTTGGCCATAACCTTCGGCTCCCTTGTCTGGTCCATGTGCAGTTCACCATTCTGGAAAGCCCTTCCCGATGCCAACGACGTGGTGCACTTCTCGGGGTTTTTCTCGCGGTTCGTCGGTACCTCGGGGATGTAGGTGGATTTGTGCATGACCCTATTTGGAGGTTCGGTGGACCCGTGCTAGTATTTTGGCAATAACCTTCGGCCCCCTTGTCCGTTCCACGTGCAGTTCACCATTCTGGAAAGTCCTCTCTGATGCCAACGACGTGGTGCACTTCTCGGGGATTTTCTGTGGTTCGTCGGTACCTCGGGGATGTCGGTGGATTTGTGCATGACCCCATTCGGTGGTTCGGTGGACCCGTGCTAGTATTTTGGACATAACCTTCGGCTCCCTTGTCCGTTCCACGTGCGCTTCACCATTCGGAAAGCCCTTTCCGATGCTAACGATGTGGTGCACTTCTCAGGGATTTTCTATGGTTCATCGGTACCTCGGGGATGTAGGTGGATTTGTGCATGACCCCATTCGGTGGTTCGGTGGACCCATGCTAGTATTTTGGCCTTAACCAGCGGATCCCTTGTCCGTTCCACGTGCAGTTCACCATTCAGGAAAGCCCTTTCCGATGCCAACGATGTGGTGCACTTCTCGGGGATTTTCTCGGGGGTTCGTCGGTACCTCGGGCATGTCGGTGGATTTGTGCATGACCCCTTTCGGGGTTCGGTGGACCCGTGCTAGTATTTTTGCCATAACCTTCGGCTCCCTTGTCCGGTCCATGTGCAGTTCACCATTCTGGAAAGCTCTTTCCGATGCCAACGACATGGTGCACTTCTTAGGGATTTTCTATGGTTCGTCGGTACCTCGGGGATGTAGGTGGATTTGTGCATGACCCCATTCGGTGGTTCGGTGGACCAGTGCTAGTATTTTGGCCTTAACCTCCGGCTCCCTTGTCCGTTCCACGTGCAGTTCACCATTCTGGAAAGCCCTTTCCGATGCCAAGGATGTGGTGCACTTCTCAGGGATTTTCTATGGTTCATCTGTACCTCGGGGATGTAGGTGGATTTGCGCACGACCCCATTCGGTGGTTCGGTGGACCCGTGCTAGTATTTTGGCCATAACCTTCGGCTCCCTTGTCCGTTCCACGTGCAGTTCACCATTCTGGAAAGCCCTTTCCGATGCCAACGACGTGGTGCACTTCTCGGGGATTTTCTATGGTTCATCGGTACCTCGGGGATGTAGGTGGATTTGTGCATGACCCCATTCGGTGGTTCGGTGGACCCGTGCTAGTATTTTGGCCATAACCTTCGGCTCCCTTGTCCGTTCCACGTGCAGTTCACCATTCCGGAAAGCCCTTTCCGATGCCAACGACGTGGTGCACTTCTTAGGGATTTTCTATGGTTCATCGGTACCTCGGGGATGTAGGTGGATTTGTGCATGACCCCATTCGGTGGTTCGGTGGACCCGTTCTAGTATTTTGGCCTTAACCTTCGGCTCCCTAGTCCGTTATACGTGCGCTTCACCATTCTGGAAATCCCTTTCCGATGCCAACGACGTGGTGCACTTCTCAGGGATTTTCTATGGTTAATCGGTACCTCGGGGATGTAGGTGGATTTGTGCATGACCCCATTCGGTGGTTCGGTGGACCCGTGCTAGTATTTTGGCCTTAACCTTCGTTTCCCTTGTCCGTTCCACGTGCAGTTCACCATTCTGGAAAGCCCTTTCCGATGCCAACGACGTGGTGCACTTCTCAGGGATTTTCTATGGTTCATAGGTACCTCGGGGATGTAGGAGGATTTGTGCATGACCCCATTCGGTGGTTCGGTGGACCCGTGCTAGTATTTTGGCCATAAAATTCGGCTCCCTTGTCCGTTCCACGTACGGTTCACCATTCGGGAAAGCCCTTTCGGATGCCAACGACGTGGTGCACTTCTCGGGGATTTTCTCGTGGTTCGTCGGTACCTCGGGGATGTCGGTGGATTTGTGCATGACCCTATTCGGTGGTTCGGTGGACCCGTGCTAGTATTTTGGCCATAACCTTCGGCTCCCTTGTCCGTTCCACGTGCGAGCTTCACCATTCCGGGAAAGCCCTTTCCAATGCCAACGACGTGGTGCACTTCTCGGGGATTTTCTATGGTTCATCGGTACCTCGGGATGTAGGTGGATTTGTGCATGACCCCATTCGGTGGTTCGTGGACCCATGCTAGTATTTTGGCCTTAACCTCGCGGATCCCTTGTCCGTTCCACGTGCGCTTCACCATTCGGGAAAGCCCTTTCGGATGCCAACGACGTGGTGCACTTCTCGGGGATTTTCTCGTGGTTCGTCGGTACCTCGGGGATGTCGGTGGATTTGTCCATGACCTCATTCGGTGGTTCGGTGGACCCGTGCTAGTATTTTGGCCCTAACCTTCGGCTCCATTTTCCGTTCCACGTGCAGTTCACCATTCTGGAAAGCCCATTCCGATGCCAACAATGTGGTGCACTTCTCGGGGATTTTCTATGGTTCATCGGTACCTCGGGGATGTAGGTGGATTTGTGCATGACCCCATTCGGTGGTTCGGTGGACCCATGCTAGTATTTTGGCCTTAACCAACGGATCCCTTGTCCGTTCCACGTGCGCTTCACCATTCGGAAAGCCCTTTCCGATGCCAACGATGTGGTGCACTTCTCGGGGATTTTCTCGGGGTTCGTCGGTACCTCGGGCATGTCGGTGGATTTGTGCATGACCCCTTTCGGGGTTCGGTGGACCCGTGCTAGTATTTTGGCCATAACCTTCGGCTCCCTTGTCCGGTCCATGTGCAGTTCACCATTCTAGAAAGCTCTTTCCGATGCCAACGACATGGTACACTTCTTAGGGATTTTCTATGGTTCGTCGGTACCTCGGGGATGTAGGTGGATTTGTGCATGACCCCATTCGGTGGTTCGGTGGACCTGTGCTAGTATTTTGGCCTTAACCTCCGGCTCCCTTGTCCGTTCCACGTGCAGTTCACCATTCTGGAAAGCCCTTTCCGATGCCAAGGATGTGGTGCACTTCTCAGGGATTTTCTATGGTTCATCTGTACCTCGGGGATGTAGGTGGATTTGCGCACGACCCCATTCGGTGGTTCGGTGGACCCGTGCTAGTATTTTGGCCATAACCTTCGGCTCCCTTGTCCGTTCCACGTGCAGTTCACCATTCCGGAAAGCCCTTTCCGATGCCAATGACGTGGTGCACTTCTCGGGGATTTTCTATGGTTCATCGGTACCTCGGGGATGTAGGTGGATTTGTGCATGACCCCATTCGGTGGTTCGGTGGACCCGTGCTAGTATTTTGGCCTTAACCTTCGGCTCCCTTGTCCGTTCCACGTGCAGTTCACCATTCTGGAAAGCCCTTTCCGATGCCAACGACATGGTGCACTTCTTAGGGATTTTCTATGGTTCATCGGTACCTCGGGGATGTAGGTGGATTTGTGCATGACCCCATTCGGTGGTTCGGTGGACCTGTTCTAGTATTTTGGCCTTAACCTTCGGCTCCCTAGTCCGTTATACGTGCGCTTCACCATTCGGGAAATCCCTTTCCGATGCCAACGACGTGGTGCACTTCTCGTGGGATTTTCTATGGTTAATCGGTACCTCGGGGATGTAGGTGGATTTGTGCATGACCCCATTCGGTGGTTCGGTGGACCCGTGCTAGTATTTTGGCCTTAACCTTCGTTTCCCTTGTCCGTTCCACGTGCAGTTCACCATTCTGGAAAGCCCTTTCCGATGCCAACGACGTGGTGCACTTCTCAGGGATTTTCTATGGTTCATAGGTACCTCGGGGATGTAGGAGGATTTGTGCATGACCCCATTCGGTGGTTCGGTGGACCCGTGCTAGTATTTTGGCCATAAAATTCGGCTCCCTTGTCCGTTCCACGTACAGTTCACCATTCTGGAAAGCCCTTTCGGATGCCAACGACGTGGTGCACTTCTCGGGGATTTTCTGTGGTTCGTCGGTACCTCGGGGATGTCGGTGGATTTGTGCATGACCCTATTCGGTGGTTCGGTGGACCCGTGCTAGTATTTTGGCCATAACCTTCGGCTCCCTTGTCCGTTCCACGTGCAGTTCACCATTCTGGAAAGCCCTTTCCAATGCCAACGACGTGGTGCACTTCTCAGGGATTTTCTATGGTTCATCGGTACCTCGGGGATGTAGGTGGATTTGTGCATGACCCCATTCGGTGGTTCTGTGGACCCATGCTAGTATTTTGGCCTTAACCTGCGGATCCCTTGTCCGTTCCACGTGCAGTTCACCATTCTGGAAAGCCCTTTCGGATGCCAACGACGTGGTGCACTTCTCGGGGATTTTCTGTGGTTCGTCGGTACCTCGGGGATGTCGGTGGATTTGTCCATGACCTCATTCGGTGGTTCGGGGGACCCGTGCTAGTATTTTGGCCCTAACCTTCGGCTCCATTTTCCGTTCCACGTGCAGTTCACCATTCTGGAAAGCCCATTCCGATGCCAACAATGTGGTGCACTTCTCGGGGATTTTCTGTGGTTCGTCGGTACCTCGGGGATGTCGGTGGATTTGTGCATGACCCCATGCGGTGGTTCGGTGGACCCGTGCTAGTATTTTGGCCATAACCTTCGGCTCCCTTGTCCGTTCCACGTGCGCTTCACCATTCGGAAAGACCTTTCCGATGCCAACGACGTGATGCACTTCTCGGTGATTTTCTCGTGGTTCATCGGTACCTCGGGGATGTTGGTGGATTTGTGCATGACCCTATTCGGTGGTTCGGTGGACCCGGGCTAGTATTTTGGCCATAACATTCGGCTCCCTTGTCCGTTCCACGTGCGCTTCACCATTCGGAAAGCCCTTTCCGATGCCAACGACGTGGTGCACTTCTCGGGGATTTTCTGGGGTTCGTTGGTACCTCGGGGATGTCGGTGGATTTGTGCATGACCCCATTCGGTGGTTCGGTGGACCCGTGCTAGTATTTTCGCCATAACCTTCGGCTCCCTTGTCCGTTCCACGTGCAGTTCACCATTTTGGAAAGCCCTTCCCGATGCCAACGATGTGGTGCACTTCTCGGGGATTTTCTGTGGTTCGTCGGTACCTCGAGGATGTCGGTGGATTTGTACATGACCCTATTCGGTGGTTCGGTGGACCCGTGCTAGTATTTTGGCCATAACCTTCGGCTCCCTTGTCCGTTCCACGTGCAGCTTCACCATTCTAGAAAGCCCTATCCGATGCCAACGACGTGGTGCACTTCTCAAGGATTTTCTATGGTTCATCGGTACCTCGGGGATATAGGTGGATTTGTGCATAACCCCATTCGGTGGTTCGGTGGACCCGTGCTAGTATTTTGGCCTTACCCTTCGGCTCCCTTGTCCGTTCCACGTGCAGTTCACCATTCTGGAAAGCCCTTTCCGATGCCAAGGACGTGTTGCACTTCTATGGGATTTTCTATGGTTCATCGGTACCTCGGGGATGTAGGTGGATTTGTGCATGACCCCATTCGGTGGTTCGGTAGACCCGGGCTAGTATTTTGGCCATAACATTCGGCTCCCTTGTCCGTTCCACATGCGCTTCACCATTCTGGAAAGCCCTTTCCGATGCCAACGACGTGGTGCACTTCTCGGGGATTTTCTGGGGTTCGTCGGTATCTCGGGGATGTCAGTGGGTTTGTGCATGACCCCATTCGGTGGTTCGGTGGACCCGTGCTAGTATTTTGGCCTTAACCTTCGGCTCCCTTGTCCGTTCCACGTGTAGTTCACCATTCTGGAAAGCCCTTTCCGATGCCAACGATGTGGTGCACTTCTCGGGGATTTTCTGGGGTTTGTCGGTACCTCAGGAATGTCGGTGGATTTGTGCATGACCCCTTTCGGTGGTTCGGTGGACCCGTGCTAGTATTTTGGCCATAACCTGCGGATCCCTTGTCCGTTCCACGTGCGCTTCACCATTCGGAAAGCCCTTTCGGATGCCAACGACGTGGTGCACTTCTCGGGGATTTTCTCGTGGTTCGTCGGTACCTCGGGGATGTCGGTGGATTTGTCCATGACCTCATTCGGTGGTTCGGTGGACCCGTGCTAGTATTTTGGCCCTAACCTTCGGCTCCATTTTCCGTTCCACGTGCGCTTCACCATTCCGGAAAGCCCATTCCGATGCCAACAATGTGGTGCACTTCTCGGGGATTTTCTCGTGGTTCGTCGGTACCTCGGGGATGTCGGTGGATTTGTGCATGACCCCATGCGGTGGTTCGGTGGACCCGTGCTAGTATTTTGGCCATAACCTTCGGCTCCCTTGTCCGTTCCACGTGCGCTCACCATTCGGAAAGACCTTTCCGATGCCAACGACGTGATGCACTTCTCGGTGATTTTCTCGTGGTTCATCGGTACCTCGGGGATGTTGGTGGATTTGTGCATGACCCTATTCGGTGGTTCGGTGGACCCGGGCTAGTATTTTGGCCATAACATTCGGCTCCCTTGTCCGTTCCACGTGCGCTTCACCATTCCGGAAAGCCCTTTCCGATGCCAACGACGTGGTGCACTTCTCGGGGATTTTCGGGGTTCGTTGGTACCTCGGGGATGTCGGTGGATTTGTGCATGACCCCATTCGGTGGTTCGGTGGACCCGTGCTAGTATTTTCGCCATAACCTTCGGCTCCCTTGTCCGTTCCACGTGCGCTTCACCATTTTGGAAAGCCCTTCCCGATGCCAACGATGTGGTGCACTTCTCGGGGATTTTCTCGTGGTTCGTCGGTACCTCGAGGATGTCGGTGGATTTGTACATGACCCTATTCGGTGGTTCGGTGGACCCGTGCTAGTATTTTGGCCATAACCTTCGGCTCCCTTGTCCGTTCCACGTGCAGTTCACCATTCTAGAAAGCCCTATCCGATGCCAACGACGTGGTGCACTTCTCAAGGATTTTCTATGGTTCATCGGTACCTCGGGGATATAGGTGGATTTGTGCATAACCCCATTCGGTGGTTCGGTGGACCCGTGCTAGTATTTTGGCCTTACCCTTCGGCTCCCTTGTCCGTTCCACGTGCAGTTCACCATTCTGGAAAGCCCTTTCCGATGCCAAGGACGTGTTGCACTTCTATGGGATTTTCTATGGTTCATCGGTACCTCGGGGATGTAGGTGGATTTGTGCATGACCCCATTCGGTGGTTCGGTAGACCCGGGCTAGTATTTTGGCCATAACATTCGGCTCCCTTGTCCGTTCCACATGCGCTTCACCATTCGGAAAGCCCTTTCCGATGCCAACGACGTGGTGCACTTCTCGGGGATTTTCTGGGGTTCGTCGGTATCTCGGGGATGTCAGTGGGTTTGTGCATGACCCCATTCGGTGGTTCGGTGGACCCGTGCTAGTATTTTGGCCTTAACCTTCGGCTCCCTTGTCCGTTCCACGTGTAGTTCACCATTCTGGAAAGCCCTTTCCGATGCCAACGATGTGGTGCACTTCTCGGGGATTTTCTGGGGTTTGTCGGTACCTCGGGAATGTCGGTGGATTTGTGCATGACCCCTTTCGGTGGTTCGGTGGACCCGTGCTAGTATTTTGGCCATAACCTTCGGCTCCCTTGTCTGGTCCATGTGCGCTCACCATTCTCGGAAAGCCCTTCCCGATGCCAACGACGTGGTGCACTTCTCGGGGTTTTTCGTGGTTCGTCGGTACCTCGAGGATGTAGGTGGATTTGTGCATGACCCTATTCGGTGGTTCGGTGGACCCATGCTAGTATTTTGGCCTTAACCTTCGGATCCCTTGTCCGTTCCACGTGCGCTTCACCATTCGGAAAGCCCTTTCCGATGCCAACGATGTGGTGCACTTCTCGGGGATTTTTTGTGGTTCGTCGGTACCTCGGGGATGTCGATGGATTTGTGCATGACCCCATTCGATGGTTCGGTGGACCCGTGCTAGTATTTGGGCCATAACCTTCGGCTCCCTTGTCCGTTCCACGTGTAGTTCACCATTCTAGAAAGCCCTTTCCGATGCCAACGATGTGGTGCACTTCTCGGGGATTTTCTGGGGTTTGTCGGTACCTCGGGAATGTCGGTGGATTTGTGCATGACCCCTTTCGGTGGTTTGGTGGACCCGTGCTAGTATTTTGGCCATAACCTTCGGCTCCCTTGTCTGGTCCATGTGCAGTTCACCATTCTGGAAAGCCCTTCCCGATGCCAACGACGTGGTGCACTTCTCGGGGTTTTTCTCGGGTTCGTCGGTACCTCGGGGATGTAGGTGGATTTGTGCATGACCCTATTTGGAGGTTCGGTGGACCCGTGCTAGTATTTTGGCAATAACCTTCGGCCCCCTTGTCCGTTCCACGTGCAGTTCACCATTCTGGAAAGTCCTCTCTGATGCCAACGACGTGGTGCACTTCTCGGGGATTTTCTGTGGTTCGTCGGTACCTCGGGGATGTCGGTGGATTTGTGCATGACCCCGTTCGGTGGTTCGGTGGACCCGTGCTAGTATTTTGGACATAACCTTCGGCTCCCTTGTCCGTTCCACGTGCGCTCACCATTCGAAAGCCCTTTCCGATGCTAACGATGTGGTGCACTTCTCGGGGATTTTCTATGGTTCATCGGTACCTCGGGGATGTAGGTGGATTTGTGCATGACCCCATTCGGTGGTTCGGTGGACCCATGCTAGTATTTTGGCCTTAACCAGCGGATCCCTTGTCCGTTCCACGTGCAGTTCACCATTCAGGAAAGCCCTTTCCGATGCCAACGATGTGGTGCACTTCTCGGGGATTTTCTGGGGTTCGTCGGTACCTCGGGCATGTCGGTGGATTTGTGCATGACCCCTTTCGGGGGTTCGGTGGACCCGTGCTAGTATTTTGGCCATAACCTTCGGCTCCCTTGTCCGGTCCATGTGCAGTTCACCATTCTGGAAAGCTCTTTCCGATGCCAACGACATGGTGCACTTCTTAGGGATTTTCTATGGTTCGTCGGTACCTCGGGGATGTAGGTGGATTTGTGCATGACCCCATTCGGTGGTTCGGTGGACCTGTGCTAGTATTTTGGCCTTAACCTCCGGCTCCCTTGTCCGTTCCACGTGCAGTTCACCATTCTGGAAAGCCCTTTCCGATGCCAAGGATGTGGTGCACTTCTCAGGGATTTTCTATGGTTCATCGGTACCTCGGGGATGTAGGTGGATTTGTGCATGACCCCATTCGGTGGTTCGGTGGACCCGTGCTAGTATTTTGGCCTTAACCTTCGGCTCCCTTGTCCGTTCCACGTGCCGTTCACCATTCTGGAAAGCCCTTTCCGATGCCAACGACATGGTGCACTTCTTAGGGATTTTCTATGGTTCATCGGTACCTCGGGGATGTAGGTGGATTTGTGCATGACCCCATTCGGTGGTTCGGTGGACCCGTTCTAGTATTTTGGCCTTAACCTTCGGCTCCCTAGTCCGTTATACGTGCGCTTCACCATTCGGAAATCCCTTTTCGATGCCAACGACGTGGTGCACTTCTCGTGGATTTTCTATGGTTAATCGGTACCTCGGGGATGTAGGTGGATTTGTGCATGACCCCATTCGGTGGTTCGGTGGACCCGTGCTAGTATTTTGGCCTTAACCTTCGTTTCCCTTGTCCGTTCCACGTGCGCTTCACCATTCCGGGAAAGCCCTTTCCGATGCCAACGACGTGGTGCACTTCTCGGGATTTTCTATGGTTCATAGGTACCTCGGGGATGTAGGAGGATTTGTGCATGACCCCATTCGGTGGTTCGGTGGACCCGTGCTAGTATTTTGGCCATAAAATTCGGCTCCCTTGTCCGTTCCACGTACGGTTCACCATTCGGAAAGCCCTTTCGGATGCCAACGACGTGGTGCACTTCTCGGGGATTTTCTCGTGGTTCGTCGGTACCTCGGGGATGTCGGTGGATTTGTGCATGACCCTATTCGGTGGTTCGGTGGACCCGTGCTAGTATTTTGGCCATAACCTTCGGCTCCCTTGTCCGTTCCACGTGCGCTTCACCATTCTCCGGAAAGCCCTTTCCAATGCCAACGACGTGGTGCACTTCTCGGGATTTTCTATGGTTCATCGGTACCTCGGGATGTAGGTGGATTTGTGCATGACCCCATTCGGTGGTTCTGTGGACCCATGCTAGTATTTTGGCCTTAACCTGCGGATCCCTTGTCCGTTCCACGTGCGGTTCACCATTCCGGGAAAGCCCTTTCGGATGCCAACGACGTGGTGCACTTCTCGGGGATTTTCGTGGTTCGTCGGTACCTCGGGGATGTCGGTGGATTTGTCCATGACCTCATTCGGTGGTTCGGTGGACCCGTGCTAGTATTTTGGCCCTAACCTTCGGCTCCATTTTCCGTTCCACGTGCGGTTCACCATTCGGAAAGCCCATTCCGATGCCAACAATGTGGTGCACTTCTCGGGGATTTTCTCGTGGTTCGTCGGTACCTCGGGGATGTCGGTGGATTTGTGCATGACCCCATGCGGTGGTTCGGTGGACCCGTGCTAGTATTTTGGCCATAACCTTCGGCTCCCTTGTCCGTTCCACGTGCGCTTCACCATTCGGAAAGACCTTTCCGATGCCAACGACGTGATGCACTTCTCGGGGATTTTCTGTGGTTCGTCGGTACCTCGGGGATGTTGGTGGATTTGTGCATGACCCTATTCGGTGGTTCGGTGGACCCGGGCTAGTATTTTGGCCATAACATTCGGCTCCCTTGTCCGTTCCACGTGCGCTTCACCATTCCGGAAAGCCCTTTCCGATGCCAACGACGTGGTGCACTTCTCGGGGATTTTCTCGGGGTTCGTTGGTACCTCGGGGATGTCGGTGGATTTGTGCATGACCCCATTCGGTGGTTCGGTGGACCCGTGCTAGTATTTTCGCCATAACCTTCGGCTCCCTTGTCCGTTCCACGTGCGCTTCACCATTTTGGAAAGCCCTTCCCGATGCCAACGATGTGGTGCACTTCTCGGGGATTTTCTCGTGGTTCTTCGGTACCTCGAGGATGTCGGTGGATTTGTACATGACCCTATTCGGTGGTTCGGTGGACCCGTGCTAGTATTTTGGCCATAACCTTCGGCTCCCTTGTCCGTTCCACGTGCAGTTCACCATTCTAGAAAGCCCTATCCGATGCCAACGACGTGGTACACTTCTCAAGGATTTTCTATGGTTCATCGGTACCTCGGGGATATAGGTGGATTTGTGCATAACCCCATTCGGTGGTTCGGTGGACCCGTGCTAGTAATTTGGCCATAACCTTCGGCTCCCTTGTCCGTTCCACGTGCAGTTCACCATTTGGGAAAGCCCTTTCCGATGCCAACGACGTGGTGCACTTCTCAGGGATTTTCTATGGTTCATCGGTACCTCGGGGATGTAGGTGGATTTGTGCATGACCCCATTCGGTGGTTCGGTGGACCCGTGCTAGTATTTTGGCCTTAACCTTCGGCTCCCTAGTCCGTTATACGTGCAGTTCACCATTCTGGAAATCCCTTTCCGATGCCAACGACGTGGTGCACTTCTCGGGATTTTCTATGGTTAATCGGTACCTCGGGGATGTAGGTGGATTTGTGCATGACCCCATTCGGTGGTTCGGTGGACCCGTGCTAGTATTTTGGCCTTAACCTTCGTTTCCCTTGTCCGTTCCACGTGCGGTTCACCATTCGGAAAGCCCTTTCCGATGCCAACGACGTGGTGCACTTCTCGGGATTTTCTATGGTTCATAGGTACCTCGGGGATGTAGGAGGATTTGTGCATGACCCCATTCGGTGGTTCGGTGGACCCGTGCTAGTATTTTGGCCATAAAATTCGGCTCCCTTGTCCGTTCCACGTACGCTTCACCATTCGGAAAGCCCTTTCGGATGCCAACGACGTGGTGCACTTCTCGGGGATTTTCTCGTGGTTCGTCGGTACCTCGGGGATGTCGGTGGATTTGTGCATGACCCTATTCGGTGGTTCGGTGGACCCGTGCTAGTATTTTGGCCATAACCTTCGGCTCCCTTGTCCGTTCCACGTGCAGTTCACCATTCTGGAAAGCCCTTCCCAATGCCAACGACGTGGTGCACTTCTCAGGGATTTTCTGTGGTTCTTCGGTACCTCGGGATGTAGGTGGATTTGTGCATGACCCCATTCGGTGGTTCGTGGACCCATGCTAGTATTTTGGCCTTAACTCGCGGATCCCTTGTCCGTTCCACGTGCGCTTCACCATTCCGGAAAGCCCTTTCGGATGCCAACGACGTGGTGCACTTCTCGGGGATTTTCTCGTGGTTCGTCGGTACCTCGGGGATGTCGGTGGATTTGTCCATGACCTCATTCGGTGGTTCGGTGGACCCGTGCTAGTATTTTGGCCCTAACCTTCGGCTCCATTTTCCGTTCCACGTGCGCTTCACCATTCTCGGAAAGCCCATTCCGATGCCAACAATGTGGTGCACTTCTCGGGGATTTTCTCGTGGTTCGTCGGTACCTCGAGGATGTCGGTGGATTTGTGCATGACCCCATGCGGTGGTTCGGTGGACCCGTGCTAGTATTTTGGCCATAACCTTCGGCTCCCTTGTCCGTTCCACGTGCAGTTCACCATTCTGGAAAGACCTTTCCGATGCCAACGACGTGATGCACTTCTCGGGGATTTTCTGTGGTTCGTCGGTACCTCGGGGATGTTGGTGGATTTGTGCATGACCCTATTCGGTGGTTCGGTGGACCCGGGCTAGTATTTTGGCCATAACATTCGGCTCCCTTGTCCGTTCCACGTGCGCTTCACCATTCCGGAAAGCCCTTTCCGATGCCAACGACGTGGTGCACTTCTCGGGGATTTTCTCGGGGTTCGTTGGTACCTCGGGGATGTCGGTGGATTTGTGCATGACCCCATTCGGTGGTTCGGTGGACCCGTGCTAGTATTTTCGCCATAACCTTCGGCTCCCTTGTCCGTTCCACGTGCAGTTCACCATTTTGGAAAGCCCTTCCCGATGCCAACGATGTGGTGCACTTCTCGGGGATTTTTTGTGGTTCGTCGGTACCTCGAGGATGTCGGTGGATTTGTACATGACCCTATTCGGTGGTTCGGTGGACCCGTGCTAGTATTTTGGCCATAACCTTCGGCTCCCTTGTCCGTTCCACGTGCAGTTCACCATTCTAGAAAGCCCTATCCGATGCCAACGACGTGGTGCACTTCTCGGGGATTTTCTGGGGTTCGTCGGTATCTCGGGGATGTCAGTGGGTTTGTGCATGACCCCATTCGGTGGTTCGGTGGACCCGTGCTAGTATTTTGGCCTTACCCTTCGGCTCCCTTGTCCGTTCCACGTGCAGTTCACCATTCTGGAAAGCCCTTTCCGATGCCAAGGACGTGTTGCACTTCTATGGGATTTTCTATGGTTCATCGGTACCTCGGGGATGTAGGTGGATTTGTGCATGACCCCATTCGGTGGTTCGGTAGACCCGGGCTAGTATTTTGGCCATAACATTCGGCTCCCTTGTCCGTTCCACATGCAGTTCACCATTCTGGAAAGCCCTTTCCGATGCCAACGACGTGGTGCACTTCTCGGGGATTTTCTCGGGGTTCGTCGGTATCTCGGGGATGTCGGTGGGTTTGTGCATGACCCCATTCGGTGGTTCGGTGGACCCGTGCTAGTATTTTGGCCTTAACCTTCGGCTCCCTTGTCCGTTCCACGTGTAGTTCACCATTCGGGAAAGCCCTTTCCGATTCCAACGATGTGGTGCACTTCTCGGGGATTTTCTGGGGTTTGTCGGTACCTCGGGAATGTCGGTGGATTTGTGCATGACCCCTTTCGGTGGTTCGGTGGACCCGTGCTAGTATTTTGGCCATAACCTTCGGCTCCCTTGTCTGGTCCATGTGCAGTTCACCATTCTGGAAAGCCCTTCCCGATGCCAACGACGTGGTGCACTTCTCGGGATTTTTCTGTGGTTCGTCGGTACCTCGAGGATGTAGGTGGATTTGTGCATGACCCCATTCGGTGGTTCGGTGGACCCATGCTAGTATTTTGGCCTTAACCTGCGGATCCCTTGTCCGTTCCACGTGCAGTTCACCATTCTGGAAAGCCCTTTCCGATGCCAACGATGTGGTGCACTTCTCGGGGATTTTTTGTGGTTCGTCGGTACCTCGGGGATGTCGATGGATTTGTGTATGACCCCATTCGATGGTTCGGTGGACCCGTGCTAGTATTTGGGCCATAACCTTCGGCTCCCTTGTCCGTTCCACGTGTAGTTCACCATTTCGGAAAGCCCTTTCCGATGCCAACGATGTGGTGCTCTTCTCGGGGATTTTCTGGGGTTTGTCGGTACCTCGGGAATGTCGGTGGATTTGTGCATGACCCCTTTCGGTGGTTTGGTGGACCCGTGCTAGTATTTTGGCCATAACCTTCGGCTCCCTTGTCCGGTCCATGTGCGCTTCACCATTCGGGAAAGCCCTTCCCGATGCCAACGACGTGGTGCACTTCTCGGGGTTTTTCTCGCGGTTCGTCGGTACCTCGGGGATGTAGGTGGATTTGTGCATGACCCTATTTGGAGGTTCGGTGGACCCGTGCTAGTATTTTGGCAATAACCTTCGGCCCCCTTGTCCGTTCCACGTGCAGTTCACCATTCTGGAAAGTCCTCTCTGATGCCAACGACGTGGTGCACTTCTCGGGGATTTTCTGTGGTTCGTCGGTACCTCGGGGATGTCGGTGGATTTGTGCATGACCCCATTCGGTGGTTCGGTGGACCCGTGCTAGTATTTTGGACATAACCTTCGGCTCCCTTGTCCGTTCCACGTGCAGTTCACCATTCAGGAAAGCCCTTTCCGATGCTAACGATGTGGTGCACTTCTCAGGGATTTTCTATGGTTCATCGGTACCTCGGGGATGTAGGTGGATTTGTGCATGACCCCATTCGGTGGTTCGGTGGACCCATGCTAGTATTTTGGCCTTAACCAGCGGATCCCTTGTCCGTTCCACGTGCAGTTCACCATTCAGGAAAGCCCTTTCCGATGCCAACGATGTGGTGCACTTCTCGGGGATTTTCTGGGGTTCGTCGGTACCTCGGGCATGTCGGTGGATTTGTGCATGACCCCTTTCGGGGGTTCGGTGGACCCGTGCTAGTATTTTTGCCATAACCTTCGGCTCCCTTGTCCGGTCCATGTGCAGTTCACCATTCTGGAAAGCTCTTTCCGATGCCAACGACATGGTGCACTTCTTAGGGATTTTCTATGGTTCGTCGGTACCTCGGGGATGTAGGTGGATTTGTGCATGACCCCATTCGGTGGTTCGGTGGACCTGTGCTAGTATTTTGGCCTTAACCTCCGGCTCCCTTGTCCGTTCCACGTGCGCTTCACCATTCGGGAAAGCCCTTTCCGATGCCAAGGATGTGGTGCACTTCTCGGGATTTTCTATGGTTCATCCGTACCTCGGGGATGTAGGTGGATTTGCGCACGACCCCATTCGGTGGTTCGGTGGACCCGTGCTAGTATTTTGGCCATAACCTTCGGCTCCCTTGTCCGTTCCACGTGCGCTTCACCATTCCGGAAAGCCCTTTCCGATGCCAACGACGTGGTGCACTTCTCGGGGGATTTTCTATGGTTCATCGGTACCTCGGGGATGTAGGTGGATTTGTGCATGACCCCATTCGGTGGTTCGGTGGACCCGTGCTAGTATTTTGGCCTTAACCTTCGGCTCCCTTGTCCGTTCCACGTGCGCTCACCATTCTGGAAAGCCCTTTCCGATGCCAACGACATGGTGCACTTCTTAGGGATTTTCTATGGTTCATCGGTACCTCGGGGATGTAGGTGGATTTGTGCATGACCCCATTCGGTGGTTCGGTGGACCTGTTCTAGTATTTTGGCCTTAACCTTCGGCTCCCTAGTCCGTTATACGTGCAGTTCACCATTCTGGAAATCCCTTTCCGATGCCAACGACGTGGTGCACTTCTCAGGGATTTTCTATGGTTAATCGGTACCTCGGGGATGTAGGTGGATTTGTGCATGACCCCATTCGGTGGTTCGGTGGACCCGTGCTAGTATTTTGGCCTTAACCTTCGTTTCCCTTGTCCGTTCCACGTGCGCTTCACCATTCGGAAAGCCCTTTCCGATGCCAACGACGTGGTGCACTTCTCGTGGGATTTTCTATGGTTCATAGGTACCTCGGGGATGTAGGAGGATTTGTGCATGACCCCATTCGGTGGTTCGGTGGACCCGTGCTAGTATTTTGGCCATAAAATTCGGCTCCCTTGTCCGTTCCACGTACGGTTCACCATTCTCGGAAAGCCCTTTCGGATGCCAACGACGTGGTGCACTTCTCGGGGATTTTCTGTGGTTCGTCGGTACCTCGGGGATGTCGGTGGATTTGTGCATGACCCTATTCGGTGGTTCGGTGGACCCGTGCTAGTATTTTGGCCATAACCTTCGGCTCCCTTGTCCGTTCCACGTGCAGTTCACCATTCTGGAAAGCCCTTTCCAATGCCAACGACGTGGTGCACTTCTCAGGGATTTTCTATGGTTCATCGGTACCTCTGGGATGTAGGTGGATTTGTGCATGACCCCATTCGGTGGTTCTGTGGACCCATGCTAGTATTTTGGCCTTAACCTGCGGATCCCTTGTCCGTTCCACGTGCAGTTCACCATTCTGGAAAGCCCTTTCGGATGCCAACGACGTGGTGCACTTCTCGGGGATTTTCTGTGGTTCGTCGGTACCTCGGGGATGTCGGTGGATTTGTCCATGACCTCATTCGGTGGTTCGGTGGACCCGTGCTAGTATTTTGGCCCTAACCTTCGGCTCCATTTTCCGTTCCACGTGCAGTTCACCATTCTGGAAAGCCCATTCCGATGCCAACAATGTGGTGCACTTCTCGGGGATTTTCTATGGTTCATCGGTACCTCGGGGATGTAGGTGGATTTGTGCATGACCCCATTCGGTGGTTCGGTGGACCCATGCTAGTATTTTGGCCTTAACCAGCGGATCCCTTGTCCGTTCCACGTGCAGTTCACCATTCAGGAAAGCCCTTTCCGATGCCAACGATGTGGTGCACTTCTCGGGGATTTTCTGGGGTTCGTCGGTACCTCGGGCATGTCGGTGGATTTGTGCATGACCCCTTTCGGGGGTTCGGTGGACCCGTGCTAGTATTTTGGCCATAACCTTCGGCTCCCTTGTCCGGTCCATGTGCAGTTCACCATTCTAGAAAGCTCTTTCCGATGCCAACGACATGGTACACTTCTTAGGGATTTTCTATGGTTCGTCGGTACCTCGGGGATGTAGGTGGATTTGTGCATGACCCCATTCGGTGGTTCGGTGGACCTGTGCTAGTATTTTGGCCTTAACCTCCGGCTCCCTTGTCCGTTCCACGTGCGCTTCACCATTCCGGAAAGCCCTTTCCGATGCCAAGGATGTGGTGCACTTCTCGTGGATTTTCTATGGTTCATCCGTACCTCGGGGATGTAGGTGGATTTGCGCACGACCCCATTCGGTGGTTCGGTGGACCCGTGCTAGTATTTTGGCCATAACCTTCGGCTCCCTTGTCCGTTCCACGTGCGCTTCACCATTCCGGAAAGCCCTTTCCGATGCCAATGACGTGGTGCACTTCTCAGGGATTTTCTATGGTTCATCGGTACCTCGGGGATGTAGGTGGATTTGTGCATGACCCCATTCGGTGGTTCGGTGGACCCGTGCTAGTATTTTGGCCTTAACCTTCGGCTCCCTTGTCCGTTCCACGTGCAGTTCACCATTCCGGAAAGCCCTTTCCGATGCCAACGACATGGTGCACTTCTTAGGGATTTTCTATGGTTCATCGGTACCTCGGGGATGTAGGTGGATTTGTGCATGACCCCATTCGGTGGTTCGGTGGACCCGTTCTAGTATTTTGGCCTTAACCTTCGGCTCCCTAGTCCGTTATACGTGCGCTTCACCATTCGGGAAATCCCTTTCCGATGCCAACGACGTGGTGCACTTCTCGTGGGATTTTCTATGGTTAATCGGTACCTCGGGGATGTAGGTGGATTTGTGCATGACCCCATTCGGTGGTTCGGTGGACCCGTGCTAGTATTTTGGCCTTAACCTTCGTTTCCCTTGTCCGTTCCACGTGCGCTTCACCATTCGGAAAGCCCTTTCCGATGCCAACGACGTGGTGCACTTCTCGGGGATTTTCTATGGTTCATAGGTACCTCGGGGATGTAGGAGGATTTGTGCATGACCCCATTCGGTGGTTCGGTGGACCCGTGCTAGTATTTTGGCCATAAAATTCGGCTCCCTTGTCCGTTCCACGTACGCTTCACCATTCGGAAAGCCCTTTCGGATGCCAACGACGTGGTGCACTTCTCGGGGATTTTCTCGTGGTTCGTCGGTACCTCGGGGATGTCGGTGGATTTGTGCATGACCCTATTCGGTGGTTCGGTGGACCCGTGCTAGTATTTTGGCCATAACCTTCGGCTCCCTTGTCCGTTCCACGTGCGCTTCACCATTCGGAAAGCCCTTTCCAATGCCAACGACGTGGTGCACTTCTCGTGGATTTTCTATGGTTCATCGGTACCTCCGGGATGTAGGTGGATTTGTGCATGACCCCATTCGGTGGTTCTGTGGACCCATGCTAGTATTTTGGCCTTAACCCGCGGATCCCTTGTCCGTTCCACGTGCGCTTCACCATTCTCGGAAAGCCCTTTCGGATGCCAACGACGTGGTGCACTTCTCGGGGATTTTCTCGTGGTTCGTCGGTACCTCGGGGATGTCGGTGGATTTGTCCATGACCTCATTCGGTGGTTCGGGGGACCCGTGCTAGTATTTTGGCCCTAACCTTCGGCTCCATTTTCCGTTCCACGTGCGCTTCACCATTCGGAAAGCCCATTCCGATGCCAACAATGTGGTGCACTTCTCGGGGATTTTCTCGTGGTTCGTCGGTACCTCGGGGATGTCGGTGGATTTGTGCATGACCCCATGCGGTGGTTCGGTGGACCCGTGCTAGTATTTTGGCCATAACCTTCGGCTCCCTTGTCCGTTCCACGTGCAGTTCACCATTCTGGAAAGACCTTTCCGATGCCAACGACGTGATGCACTTCTCGGTGATTTTCTGTGGTTCATCGGTACCTCGGGGATGTTGGTGGATTTGTGCATGACCCTATTCGGTGGTTCGGTGGACCCGGGCTAGTATTTTGGCCATAACATTCGGCTCCCTTGTCCGTTCCACGTGCAGTTCACCATTCTGGAAAGCCCTTTCCGATGCCAACGACGTGGTGCACTTCTCGGGGATTTTCTGGGGTTCGTTGGTACCTCGGGGATGTCGGTGGATTTGTGCATGACCCCATTCGGTGGTTCGGTGGACCCGTGCTAGTATTTTCGCCATAACCTTCGGCTCCCTTGTCCGTTCCACGTGCAGTTCACCATTTTGGAAAGCCCTTCCCGATGCCAACGATGTGGTGCACTTCTCGGGGATTTTCTGTGGTTCGTCGGTACCTCGAGGATGTCGGTGGATTTGTACATGACCCTATTCGGTGGTTCGGTGGACCCGTGCTAGTATTTTGGCCATAACCTTCGGCTCCCTTGTCCGTTCCACGTGCAGTTCACCATTCTAGAAAGCCCTATCCGATGCCAACGACGTGGTGCACTTCTCAAGGATTTTCTATGGTTCATCGGTACCTCGGGGATATAGGTGGATTTGTGCATAACCCCATTCGGTGGTTCGGTGGACCCGTGCTAGTATTTTGGCCTTACCCTTCGGCTCCCTTGTCCGTTCCACGTGCGCTTCACCATTCGGAAAGCCCTTTCCGATGCCAAGGACGTGTTGCACTTCTATGGGATTTTCTATGGTTCATCGGTACCTCGGGGATGTAGGTGGATTTGTGCATGACCCCATTCGGTGGTTCGGTAGACCCGGGCTAGTATTTTGGCCATAACATTCGGCTCCCTTGTCCGTTCCACATGCGGTTCACCATTCGGAAAGCCCTTTCCGATGCCAACGACGTGGTGCACTTCTCGGGGATTTTCTGGGGTTCGTCGGTATCTCGGGGATGTCAGTGGGTTTGTGCATGACCCCATTCGGTGGTTCGGTGGACCCGTGCTAGTATTTTGGCCTTAACCTTCGGCTCCCTTGTCCGTTCCACGTGTAGTTCACCATTCGGAAAGCCCTTTCCGATGCCAACGATGTGGTGCACTTCTCGGGGATTTTCTCGGGGTTTGTCGGTACCTCAGGAATGTCGGTGGATTTGTGCATGACCCCTTTCGGTGGTTCGGTGGACCCGTGCTAGTATTTTGGCCATAACCTGCGGATCCCTTGTCCGTTCCACGTGCAGTTCACCATTCTGGAAAGCCCTTTCGGATGCCAACGACGTGGTGCACTTCTCGGGGATTTTCTGTGGTTCGTCGGTACCTCGGGGATGTCGGTGGATTTGTCCATGACCTCATTCGGTGGTTCGGTGGACCCGTGCTAGTATTTTGGCCCTAACCTTCGGCTCCATTTTCCGTTCCACGTGCAGTTCACCATTCTGGAAAGCCCATTCCGATGCCAACAATGTGGTGCACTTCTCGGGGATTTTCTGTGGTTCGTCGGTACCTCGGGGATGTCGGTGGATTTGTGCATGACCCCATGCGGTGGTTCGGTGGACCCGTGCTAGTATTTTGGCCATAACCTTCGGCTCCCTTGTCCGTTCCACGTGCAGTTCACCATTCTGGAAAGACCTTTCCGATGCCAACGACGTGATGCACTTCTCGGTGATTTTCTGTGGTTCATCGGTACCTCGGGGATGTTGGTGGATTTGTGCATGACCCTATTCGGTGGTTCGGTGGACCCGGGCTAGTATTTTGGCCATAACATTCGGCTCCCTTGTCCGTTCCACGTGCGCTTCACCATTCGGAAAGCCCTTTCCGATGCCAACGACGTGGTGCACTTCTCGGGGATTTTCTGGGGTTCGTTGGTACCTCGGGGATGTCGGTGGATTTGTGCATGACCCCATTCGGTGGTTCGGTGGACCCGTGCTAGTATTTTCGCCATAACCTTCGGCTCCCTTGTCCGTTCCACGTGCGCTCACCATTTTGGAAAGCCCTTCCCGATGCCAACGATGTGGTGCACTTCTCGGGGATTTTCTGTGGTTCGTCGGTACCTCGAGGATGTCGGTGGATTTGTACATGACCCTATTCGGTGGTTCGGTGGACCCGTGCTAGTATTTTGGCCATAACCTTCGGCTCCCTTGTCCGTTCCACGTGCGCTTCACCATTCTAGAAAGCCCTATCCGATGCCAACGACGTGGTGCACTTCTCAAGGATTTTCTATGGTTCATCGGTACCTCGGGGATATAGGTGGATTTGTGCATAACCCCATTCGGTGGTTCGGTGGACCCGTGCTAGTATTTTGGCCTTACCCTTCGGCTCCCTTGTCCGTTCCACGTGCAGTTCACCATTCTGGAAAGCCCTTTCCGATGCCAAGGACGTGTTGCACTTCTATGGGATTTTCTATGGTTCATCGGTACCTCGGGGATGTAGGTGGATTTGTGCATGACCCCATTCGGTGGTTCGGTAGACCCGGGCTAGTATTTTGGCCATAACATTCGGCTCCCTTGTCCGTTCCACATGCAGTTCACCATTCTGGAAAGCCCTTTCCGATGCCAACGACGTGGTGCACTTCTCGGGGATTTTCTGGGGTTCGTCGGTATCTCGGGGATGTCAGTGGGTTTGTGCATGACCCCATTCGGTGGTTCGGTGGACCCGTGCTAGTATTTTGGCCTTAACCTTCGGCTCCCTTGTCCGTTCCACGTGTAGTTCACCATTCTGGAAAGCCCTTTCCGATGCCAACGATGTGGTGCACTTCTCGGGGATTTTCTCGGGGTTTGTCGGTACCTCGGGAATGTCGGTGGATTTGTGCATGACCCCTTTCGGTGGTTCGGTGGACCCGTGCTAGTATTTTGGCCATAACCTTCGGCTCCCTTGTCTGGTCCATGTGCAGTTCACCATTCTGGAAAGCCCTTCCCGATGCCAACGACGTGGTGCACTTCTCGGGGTTTTTCTGTGGTTCGTCGGTACCTCGAGGATGTAGGTGGATTTGTGCATGACCCTATTCGGTGGTTCGGTGGACCCATGCTAGTATTTTGGCCTTAACCTGCGGATCCCTTGTCCGTTCCACGTGCAGTTCACCATTCTGGAAAGCCCTTTCCGATGCCAACGATGTGGTGCACTTCTCGGGGATTTTTTGTGGTTCGTCGGTACCTCGGGGATGTCGATGGATTTGTGCATGACCCCATTCGATGGTTCGGTGGACCCGTGCTAGTATTTGGGCCATAACCTTCGGCTCCCTTGTCCGTTCCACGTGTAGTTCACCATTCTAGAAAGCCCTTTCCGATGCCAACGATGTGGTGCACTTCTCGGGGATTTTCTGGGGTTTGTCGGTACCTCGGGAATGTCGGTGGATTTGTGCATGACCCTTTCGGTGGTTTGGTGGACCCGTGCTAGTATTTTGGCCATAACCTTCGGCTCCCTTGTCTGGTCCATGTGCAGTTCACCATTCTGGAAAGCCCTTCCCGATGCCAACGACGTGGTGCACTTCTCGGGGTTTTTCTGCGGTTCGTCGGTACCTCGGGGATGTAGGTGGATTTGTGCATGACCCTATTTGGAGGTTCGGTGGACCCGTGCTAGTATTTTGGCAATAACCTTCGGCCCCCTTGTCCGTTCCACGTGCAGTTCACCATTCTGGAAAGTCCTCTCTGATGCCAACGACGTGGTGCACTTCTCGGGGATTTTCTGTGGTTCGTCGGTACCTCGGGGATGTCGGTGGATTTGTGCATGACCCCGTTCGGTGGTTCGGTGGACCCGTGCTAGTATTTTGGACATAACCTTCGGCTCCCTTGTCCGTTCCACGTGCAGTTCACCATTCAGGAAAGCCCTTTCCGATGCTAACGATGTGGTGCACTTCTCAGGGATTTTCTATGGTTCATCGGTACCTCGGGGATGTAGGTGGATTTGTGCATGACCCCATTCGGTGGTTCGGTGGACCCATGCTAGTATTTTGGCCTTAACCAGCGGATCCCTTGTCCGTTCCACGTGCAGTTCACCATTCAGGAAAGCCCTTTCCGATGCCAACGATGTGGTGCACTTCTCGGGGATTTTCTGGGGTTCGTCGGTACCTCGGGCATGTCGGTGGATTTGTGCATGACCCCTTTCGGGGGTTCGGTGGACCCGTGCTAGTATTTTGGCCATAACCTTCGGCTCCCTTGTCCGGTCCATGTGCAGTTCACCATTCTGGAAAGCTCTTTCCGATGCCAACGACATGGTGCACTTCTTAGGGATTTTCTATGGTTCGTCGGTACCTCGGGGATGTAGGTGGATTTGTGCATGACCCCATTCGGTGGTTCGGTGGACCTGTGCTAGTATTTTGGCCTTAACCTCCGGCTCCCTTGTCCGTTCCACGTGCAGTTCACCATTCTGGAAAGCCCTTTCCGATGCCAAGGATGTGGTGCACTTCTCAGGGATTTTCTATGGTTCATCTGTACCTCGGGGATGTAGGTGGATTTGCGCACGACCCCATTCGGTGGTTCGGTGGACCCGTGCTAGTATTTTGGCCATAACCTTCGGCTCCCTTGTCCGTTCCACGTGCAGTTTACCATTCTGGAAAGCCCTTTCCGATGCCAACGACGTGGTGCACTTCTCAGGGATTTTCTATGGTTCATCGGTACCTCGGGGATGTAGGTGGATTTGTGCATGACCCCATTCGGTGGTTCGGTGGACCCGTGCTAGTATTTTGGCCTTAACCTTCGGCTCCCTTGTCCGTTCCACGTGCAGTTCACCATTCTGGAAAGCCCTTTCCGATGCCAACGACATGGTGCACTTCTTAGGGATTTTCTATGGTTCATCGGTACCTCGGGGATGTAGGTGGATTTGTGCATGACCCCATTCGGTGGTTCGGTGGACTGTTCTAGTATTTTGGCCTTAACCTTCGGCTCCCTAGTCCGTTATACGTGCGCTTCACCATTCTGGAAATCCCTTTCCGATGCCAACGACGTGGTGCACTTCTCAGGGATTTTCTATGGTTAATCGGTACCTCGGGGATGTAGGTGGATTTGTGCATGACCCCATTCGGTGGTTCGGTGGACCCGTGCTAGTATTTTGGCCTTAACCTTCGTTTCCCTTGTCCGTTCCACGTGCAGTTCACCATTCTGGAAAGCCCTTTCCGATGCCAATGACGTGGTGCACTTCTCAGGGATTTTCTATGGTTCATCGGTACCTCGGGGATGTAGGAGGATTTGTGCATGACCCCATTCGGTGGTTCGGTGGACCCGTGCTAGTATTTTGGCCATAAAATTCGGCTCCCTTGTCCGTTCCACGTACGCTTCACCATTCGGAAAGCCCTTTCGGATGCCAATGACGTGGTGCACTTCTCGGGGATTTTCTCGTGGTTCGTCGGTACCTCGGGGATGTCGGTGGATTTGTGCATGACCCTATTCGGTGGTTCGGTGGACCCGTGCTAGTATTTTGGCCATAACCTTCGGCTCCCTTGTCCGTTCCACGTGTAGTTCACCATTCTGGAAAGCCCTTTCCAATGCCAACGACGTGGTGCACTTCTCGGGGATTTTCTATGGTTCATCGGTACCTCTGGGATGTAGGTGGATTTGTGCATGACCCCATTCGGTGGTTCGGTGGACCCATGCTAGTATTTTGGCCTTAACCTGCGGATCCCTTGTCCGTTCCACGTGCAGTTCACCATTGTGGAAAGCCCTTTCGGATGGCAACGACGTGGTGCACTTCTCGGGGATTTTCTGTGGTTCGTCGGTACCTCAGGGATGTCGGTGGATTTGTGCATGACCTCATTCGGTGGTTCGGTGGACCCGTTCTAGTATTTTGGCCCTAACCTTCGGCTCCATTTTCCGTTCCACGTGCAGTTCACCATTCTGGAAAGCCCTTTCCGATGCCAACAATGTGGTTCACTTCTCGGGGATTTTCTGTGGTTCGTCGGTACCTCGGGGATGTCTGTGGATTTGTGCATGACCCCATGCAGTGGTTCGGTGGACCCGTGCTAGTATTTTGGCCATACCCTTCGGCTCCCTTGTCCGTTCCACGTGCAGTTCACCATTCTGGAAAGACCTTTCCGATGCCAACGACGTGATGCACTTCTCGGGGATTTTCTGTGGTTCGTCGGTACCTCGGGGATGTTGGTGGATTTGTGCATGACCTTATTCGGTGGTTCGGTGGACCCGGGCTAGTATTTTGTCCATAACATTCGGCTCCCTTGTCCGTTCCACGTGCGCTTCACCATTCCGGGAAAGCCCTTTCCGATGCCAACGACGTGGTGCACTTCGCGGGGATTTTCTCGGGGTTCGTTGGTACCTCGGGGATGTCGGTGGATTTGTGCATGACCCCATTCGGTGGTTCGGTGGACCCGTGCTAGTATTTTGGCCATAACCTTCGGCTCCCTTGTCCGTTCCACGTGCAGTTCACCATTCTGGAAAGCCCTTCCCGATGCCAACGATGTGGTGCACTTCTCGGGGATATTCTGTGGTTCGTCGGTACCTCGAGGATGTCGGTGGATTTGTACATGACCCTATTCGGTGGTTCGGTGGACCCGTGCTAGTATTTTGGCCATAACATTCGGCTCCCTTGTCCGTTCCACGTGCAGTTCACCATTCTGGAAAGCCCTTTCCGATGCCAACGACGTGGTGCACTTCTCGGGGATTTTCTGGGGTTCGTTGGTACCTCGGGGATGTCGGTGGATTTGTGCATGACCCCATTCGGTGGTTCGGTGGACCCGTGCTAGTATTTTCGCCATAACCTTCGGCTCCCTTGTCCGTTCCACGTGCAGTTCACCATTTTGGAAAGCCCTTCCCGATGCCAACGATGTGGTGCACTTCTCGGGGATTTTCTGTGGTTCGTCGGTACCTCGAGGATGTCGGTGGATTTGTACATGACCCTATTCGGTGGTTCGGTGGACCCGTGCTAGTATTTTGGCCATAACCTTCGGCTCCCTTGTCCGTTCCACGTGCAGTTCACCATTCTAGAAAGCCCTATCCGACGCCAACGACGTGGTGCACTTCTCAAGGATTTTCTATGGTTCATCGGTACCTCGGGGATATAGGTGGATTTGTGCATAACCCCATTCGGTGGTTCGGTGGACCCGTGCTAGTATTTTGGCCTTACCCTTCGGCTCCCTTGTCCGTTCCACGTGCAGTTCACCATTCTGGAAAGCCCTTTCCGATGCCAAGGACGTGTTGCACTTCTATGGGATTTTCTATGGTTCATCGGTACCTCGGGGATGTAGGTGGATTTGTGCATGACCCCATTCGGTGGTTCGGTAGACCCGGGCTAGTATTTTGGCCATAACATTCGGCTCCCTTGTCCGTTCCACATGCGCTTCACCATTCTCGGAAAGCCCTTTCCGATGCCAACGACGTGGTGCACTTCTCGGGGATTTTCTGGGGTTCGTCGGTATCTCGGGGATGTCAGTGGGTTTGTGCATGACCCCATTCGGTGGTTCGGTGGACCCGTGCTAGTATTTTGGCCTTAACCTTCGGCTCCCTTGTCCGTTCCACGTGTAGTTCACCATTCTGGAAAGCCCTTTCCGATGCCAACGATGTGGTGCACTTCTCGGGGATTTTCTCGGGGTTTGTCGGTACCTCGGGAATGTCGGTGGATTTGTGCATGACCCCTTTCGGTGGTTCGGTGGACCCGTGCTAGTATTTTGGCCATAACCTTCGGCTCCCTTGTCTGGTCCATGTGCAGTTCACCATTCTGGAAAGCCCTTCCCGATGCCAACGACGTGGTGCACTTCTCGGGGTTTTTCTGTGGTTCGTTGGTACCTCGAGGATGTAGGTGGATTTGTGCATGACCCCATTCGGTGGTTCGGTGGACCCATGCTAGTATTTTGGCCTTAACCTGCGGATCCCTTGTCCGTTCCACGTGCAGTTCACCATTCTGGAAAGCCCTTTCCGATGCCAACGATGTGGTGCACTTCTCGGGGATTTTTTGTGGTTCGTCGGTACCTCGGGGATGTCGATGGATTTGTGCATGACCCCATTCGATGGTTCGGTGGACCCGTGCTAGTATTTGGGCCATAACCTTCGGCTCCCTTGTCCGTTCCACGTGTAGTTCACCATTCTGGAAAGCCCTTTCCGATGCCACCGATGTGGTGCACTTCTCGGGGATTTTCTGGGGTTTGTCGGTACCTCGGGAATGTCGGTGGATTTGTGCATGACCCCTTTCGGTGGTTCGGTGGACCCGTGCTAGTATTTTGGCCTTAACCTTCGGCTCCCTTGTCCGTTCCACGTGCAGTTCACCATTCTGGAAAGCCCTTTCCGATGCCAACGATGTGGTGCACTTCTCAGGGATTTTCTATGGTTCATCGGTACCTCGGGGATGTAGGTGGATTTGTGCATGACCCCATTCGGTGGTTCGGTGGACCCGTGCTAGTATTTTGGCCTTAACCTTCGGCTCCCTTGTCCGTTCCACGTGCGCTTCACCATTCGGAAAGCCCTTTCCGATGCCAACGACATGGTGCACTTCTTAGGGATTTTCTATGGTTCATCGGTACCTCGGGGATGTAGGTGGATTTGTGCATGACCCCATTCGGTGGTTCGGTGGACTGTTCTAGTATTTTGGCCTTAACCTTCGGCTCCCTAGTCCGTTATACGTGCGCTTCACCATTCGGAAATCCCTTTCCGATGCCAACGACGTGGTGCACTTCTCAGGGATTTTCTATGGTTAATCGGTACCTCGGGGATGTAGGTGGATTTGTGCATGACCCCATTCGGTGGTTCGGTGGACCCGTGCTAGTATTTTGGACTTAACCTTCGTTTCCCTTGTCCGTTCCACGTGCAGTTCACCATTCTGGAAAGCCCTTTCCGATGCCAACGACGTGGTGCACTTCTCAGGGATTTTCTATGGTTAATCGGTACCTCGGGGATGTAGGAGGATTTGTGCATGACCCCATTCGGTGGTTCGGTGGACCCGTGCTAGTATTTTGGCCATAAAATTCGGCTCCCTTGTCCGTTCCACGTACGCTTCACCATTCGGAAAGCCCTTTCGGATGCCAATGACGTGGTGCACTTCTCGGGATTTTCTCGTGGTTCGTCGGTACCTCGGGGATGTCGGTGGATTTGTGCATGACCCTATTCGGTGGTTCGGTGGACCCGTGCTAGTATTTTGGCCATAACCTTCGGCTCCCTTGTCCGTTCCACGTGTAGTTCACCATTCGGAAAGCCCTTTCCAATGCCAACGACGTGGTGCACTTATCAGGGATTTTCTATGGTTCATCGGTACCTCTGGGATGTAGGTGGATTTGTGCATGACCCCATTCGGTGGTTCGGTGGACCCATGCTAGTATTTTGGCCTTAACCTGCGGATCCCTTGTCCGTTCCACGTGCAGTTCCCCATTGTGGAAAGCCCTTTCGGATGCCAACGACGTGGTGCACTTCTCGGGGATTTTCTGTGGTTCGTCGGTACCTCAGGGATGTCGGTGGATTTGTGCATGACCTCATTCGGTGGTTCGGTGGACCCGTTCTAGTATTTTGGCCCTAACCTTCGGCTCCATTTTCCGTTCCACGTGCAGTTCACCATTCTGGAAAGCCCTTTCCGATGCCAACAATGTGGTTCACTTCTCGGGGATTTTCTGTGGTTCGTCGGTACCTCGGGGATGTCTGTGGATTTGTGCATGACCCCATGCAGTGGTTCGGTGGACCCGTGCTAGTATTTTGGCCATAACCTTCGGCTCCCTTGTCCGTTCCACGTGCAGTTCACCATTCTGGAAAGACCTTTCCGATGCCAACGACGTGATGCACTTCTCGGGGATTTTCTGTGGTTCGTCGGTACCTCGGGGATGTTGGTGGATTTGTGCATGACCCTATTCGGTGGTTCGGTGGACCCGGGCTAGTATTTTGTCCATAACATTCGGCTCCCTTGTCCGTTCCACGTGCAGTTCACCATTCTGGAAAGCCCTTTCCGATGCCAACGACGTGGTGCACTTCGCGGGGATTTTCTGGGGTTCGTTGGTACCTCAGGGATGTCGGTGGATTTGTGCCTGACCCCATTCGGTGGTTCGGTGGACCCGTGCTAGTATTTTGGCCATAACCTTCGGCTCCCTTGTCCGTTCCACGTGCAGTTCACCATTCTGGAAAGCCCTTCCCGATGCCAACGATGTGGTGCACTTCTCGGGGATTTTCTGTGGTTCGTCGGTACCTCGAGGATGTCGGTGGATTTGTACATGACCCTATTCGGTGGTTCGGTGGACCCGTGCTAGTATTTTGGCCATAACATTCGGCTCCCTTGTCCGTTCCACGTGCGCTTCACCATTCTCGGAAAGCCCTTTCCGATGCAAACGACGTGGTGCACTTCTCGGGGATTTTCTCGGGGTTCGTTGGTACCTCGGGGATGTCGGTGGATTTGTGCATGACCCCATTCGGTGGTTCGGTGGACCCGTGCTAGTATTTTCGCCATAACCTTCGGCTCCCTTGTCCGTTCCACGTGCGCTTCACCATTTTGGAAAGCCCTTCCCGATGCCAACGATGTGGTGCACTTCTCGGGGATTTTCTCGTGGTTCGTCGGTACCTCGAGGATGTCGGTGGATTTGTACATGACCCTATTCGGTGGTTCGGTGGACCCGTGCTAGTATTTTGGCCATAACCTTCGGCTCCCTTGTCCGTTCAACGTGCGCTCACCATTCTAGAAAGCCCTATCCGATGCCAACGACGTGGTGCACTTCTCAAGGATTTTCTATGGTTCATCGGTACCTCGGGGATATAGGTGGATTTGTGCATAACCCCATTCGGTGGTTCGGTGGACCCGTGCTAGTATTTTGGCCTTACCCTTCGGCTCCCTTGTCCGTTCCACGTGCGCTTCACCATTCGGAAAGCCCTTTCCGATGCCAAGGACGTGTTGCACTTCTATGGGATTTTCTATGGTTCATCGGTACCTCGGGGATGTAGGTGGATTTGTGCATGACCCCATTCGGTGGTTCGGTAGACCCGGGCTAGTATTTTGGCCATAACATTCGGCTCCCTTGTCCGTTCCACATGCGCTTCACCATTCGGAAAGCCCTTTCCGATGCCAACGACGTGGTGCACTTCTCGGGGATTTTCTCGGGGTTCGTCGGTACCTCGGGGATGTCAGTGGGTTTGTGCATGACCCCATTCGGTGGTTCGGTGGACCCGTGCTAGTATTTTGGCCTTAACCTTCGGCTCCCTTGTCCGTTCCACGTGTAGTTCACCATTCTGGAAAGCCCTTTCCAATGCCAACGACGTGGTGCACTTCTCAGGGATTTTCTATGGTTCATCGGTACCTCTGGGATGTAGGTGGATTTGTGCATGACCCCATTCGGTGGTTCGGTGGACCCATGCTAGTATTTTGGCCTTAACCCGCGGATCCCTTGTCCATTCCACGTGCAGTTCACCATTGTGGAAAGCCCTTTCGGATGCCAACGACGTGGTGCACTTCTCGGGGATTTTCTGTGGTTCGTCGGTACCTCAGGGATGTCAGTGGATTTGTGCATGACCTCATTCGGTGGTTCGGTGGACCCGTTCTAGTATTTTGGCCCTAACCTTCGGCTCCATTTTCCGTTCCACGTGCGCTTCACCATTCGGAAAGCCCTTTCCGATGCCAACAATGTGGTTAACTTCTCGGGGATTTTCTCGTGGTTCGTCGGTACCTCGGGGATGTCGTGGATTTGTGCATGACCCCATGCAAACGGTGGTTCGGTGGACCCGTGCTAGTATTTTGGCCATAACCTTCGGCTCCCTTGTCCGTTCCACGTGCAGTTCACCATTCTGGAAAGACCTTTCCGATGCCAACGACGTGATGCACTTCTCGGGGATTTTCTGTGGTTCGTCGGTACCTCGGGGATGTTGGTGGATTTGTGCATGACCCTATTCGGTGGTTCGGTGGTCCCGGGCTAGTATTTTGTCCATAACATTCGGCTCCCTTGTCCGTTCCACGTGCAGTTCACCATTCTGGAAAGCCCTTTCCGATGCCAACGACGTGGTGCACTTCGCGGGGATTTTCTGGGGTTCGTTGGTACCTCAGGGATGTCGGTGGATTTGTGCATGACCCCATTCGGTGGTTCGGTGGACCCGTGCTAGTATTTTGGCCATAACCTTCGGCTCCCTTGTCCGTTCCACGTGCAGTTCACCATTCTGGAAAGCCCTTCCCGATGCCAACGATGTGGTGCACTTCTCGGGGATTTTCTGTGGTTCGTCGGTACCTCAAGGATGTCGGTGGATTTGTACATGACCCTATTCGGTGGTTCGGTGGACCCGTGCTAGTATTTTGGCCATAACCTTCGGCTCCCTTGTCCGTTCCACGTGCAGTTCTCCATTCTGGAAATCCCTTTCCGATGCCAACGACGTGGTGCACTTCTCACGGATTTTCTATGGTTCATCGGTACCTCTGGGATGTAGGTGGATTTGTGCATGACCCCATTCGGTGGTTCGGTGGACCCATGCTAGTATTTTGGCCTTAACCTGCGGATCCCTTGTCCGTTCCATGTGCAGTTCACTATTGTGGAAAGCCCTTTCGGATGCCAACGACGTGGTGCACTTCTCGGGGATTTTCTGGGGTTTGTCGGTACCTCGGGAATGTCGGTGGATTTGTGCATGACCCCTTTCGGTGGTTCGGTGGACCCGTGCTAGTATTTTGGCCATAACCATCGGCTCCCTTGTCTGGTCCATGTGCAGTTCACCATTCTGGAAAGCCCTTCCCGATGCCAACGACGTGGTGCACTTCTCGCGGTTTTTCTGTGGTTCGTCGGTACCTCGGGGATGTAGGTGGATTTGTGCATGACCCTATTCGGAGGTTCGGTGGACCCGTGCTAGTATTTTGGCTATAACCTTCGGCCCCCTTGTCCGTTCCACGTGCAGTTCACCATTCTGGAAAGTCCTCTCTGATGCCAACGACGTGGTGCACTTCTCGGGGATTTTCTGTGGTTCGTCGGTACCTCGGGGATGTCGGTGGATTTGTGCATGACCCCATTCGGTGGTTCGGTGGACCCGTGCTAGTATTTTAGACATAACCATCGGCTCCCTTGTCCGTTCCACGTGCAGTTCACCATTCAGGAAAGCCCTTTCCGATGCTAACGATGTGGTGCACTTCTCAGGGATTTTCTATGGTTCATCGGTACCTCGGGGATGTAGGTGGATTTGTGCATGACCCCATTCGGTGGTTCGGTGGACCCATGCTTGTATTTTGGCCATAACCAAAATGGATCCCTTGTCCGTTCCACGTGCAGCTTCACCATTCGAAAGCCCTTTCCGATGCCAACGATGTGGTGCACTTCTCGGGGATTTTCTGGGGTTCGTCGGTACCTCGGGAATGTCGGTGGATTTGTGCATGACCCCTTTCGGTGGTTCGGTGGACCCGTGCTAGTATTTTGGCCATAACCTTCGGCTCCCTTGTCCGGTCCATGTGCAGTTCACCATTCTGGAAAGCTCTTTCCGATGCCAACGACATGGTTCACTTCTTAGGGATTTTCTATGGTTCGTCGGTACCTCGGGGATGTAGGTGGATTTGTGCATGACCCCATTCGGTGGTTCGGTGGACCCGTGCTAGTATTTTGGCCTTAACCTCCGGCTCCCTTGTCCGTTCCACGTGCGCTTCACCATTCGGAAAGCCCTTTCCGATGCCAAGGATGTGGTGCACTTCTCGTGGATTTTCTATGGTTCATCCGTACCTCGGGGATGTAGGTGGATTTGCGCACGACCCCATTCGGTGGTTCGGTGGACCCGTGCTAGTATTTTGGCCATAACCTTCGGCTCCCTTGTCCGTTCCACGTGCGCTTCACCATTCGGAAAGCCCTTTCCGATGCCAACGACGTGGTGCACTTCTCAGGGATTTTCTATGGTTCATCGGTACCTCGGGGATGTAGGTGGATTTGTGCATGACCCCATTCGGTGGTTCGGTGGACCCGTGCTAGTATTTTGGCCTTAACCTTCGGCTCCCTTGTCCGTTCCACGTGCAGTTCACCATTCTGGAAAGCCCTTTCCGATGCCAACGACATGGTGCACTTCTTATGGATTTTCTATGGTTCATCGGTACCTCGGGGATGTAGGTGGATTTGTGCATGACCCCATTCGGTGGTTCGGTGGACCTGTTCTAGTATTTTGGCCTTAACCTTCGGCTCCCTAGTCCGTTATATGTGCGCTTCACCATTCTCGGAAATCCCTTTCCGATGCCAACGACGTGGTGCACTTCTCAGGGATTTTCTATGGTTAATCGGTACCTCGGGGATGTAGGTGGATTTGTGCATGACCCCATTCGGTGGTTCGGTGGACCCGTGCTAGTATTTTGGCCTTAACCTTCGTTTCCCTTGTCCGTTCCACGTGCAGTTCACCATTCTGGAAAGCCCTTTCCGATGCCAACGACGTGGTGCACGTCTCAGGGATTTTCTATGGTTCATCGGTACCTCGGGGATGTAGGAGGATTTGTGCATGACCCCATTCGGTGGTTCGGTGGACCCGTGCTAGAATTTTGGCCATAAAATTCGGCTCCCTAGTCCGTTCCACGTACAGTTCACGATTCTGGAAAGCCCTTTCGGATGCCAACGACGTGGTGCACTTCTCGGGGATTTTCTGTGGTTCGCCGGTACCTCGGGGATGTCGGTGGATTTGTGCATGACCCTATTCGGTGGTTCGGTGGACCCGTGCTAGTATTTTGGCCATAACCTTCGGCTCCCTTGTCCGTTCCACGTGTAGTTCACCATTCTGGAAAGCCCTTTCCAATGCCAACGACGTGGTGCACTTCTCAGGGATTTTCTATGGTTCATCGGTACCTCTGGGATGTAGGTGGATTTGTGCATGACCCCATTCGGTGGTTCGGTGGACCCATGCTAGTATTTTGGCCTTAACCTGCGGATCCCTTGTCCGTTCCACGTGCAGTTCACCATTCTGGAAAGCCCTTTCCGATGCCAACGACATGGTGCACTTCTTAGGGATTTTCTATGGTTCATCGGTACCACGGGGATGTAGGTGGATTTGTACATGACCCCATGCGGTGGTTCGGTGGACCCGTGCTAGTATTTTGGCCATAAACTTCGGGTCCCTTGTCCGTTCCACGTGCAGTTCACCATTCTGGAAAGACCTTTCCGATGCCAACGACGTGATGCACTTCTCGGGGATTTTCTCGTGGTTCGTCGGTACCTCGGGGATGTTGGTGGATTTGTGCATGACCCTATTCGGTGGTTCGGTGGACACGGGCTAGTATTTTGGTCATAACATTCGGCTCCCTTGTCCGTTCCGCGTGCAGTTCACCATTCTGGAAATCCCTTTCCGATGCCAACGACGTGGTGCACTTCTCAGGGATTTTCTGGGGTTCGTTGGTACCTCGGGGATGTCGGTGGATTTGTGCATGACCCCATTCGGTGGTTCGGTGGACCCGTGCTAGTATTTTGGCCATAACCTTCGGCTCCCTTGTCCGTTCCACGTGCAGTTCACCATTCTGGAAAGCCCTTCCCGATGCCAACGATGTGGTGCACTTCTCGGGGATTTTCTGTGGTTCGTCGGTACCTCGAGGATGTCGGTGGATTTGTACATGACCCTATTCGGTGGTTCGGTGGACCCGTGCTAGTATTTTGGCCATAACCTTCGGCTCCCTTGTCCGTTCCACGTGCGCTTCACCATTCTCGGAAAGCCCTTTCCGATGCCAACGACGTGGTGCACTTCTCGTGGATTTTCTATGGTTCATCGGTACCTCGTGGGATATAGGTGGATTTGTGCATAACCCCATTCGGTGGTTCGGTGGACCCGTGCTAGTATTTTGGCCTTACCCTTCGGCTCCCTTGTCCGTTCCACGTGCAGTTCACCATTCTGGAAAGCCCTTTCCGATGCCAACGACGTGTTGCACTTCTATGGGATTTTCTATGGTTCATCGGTACCTCGGGGATGTAGGTGGATTTGTGCATGACCCCATTCGGTGGTTCGGTGGACCCGGGCTAGTATTTTGGCCATAACATTCGGCTCCCTTGTCCGTTCCACATGCAGTTCACCATTCGGAAAGCCCTTTCCGATGCCAACGACGTGGTGCACTTCTCGGGGATTTTCTCGGGGTTCGTCGGTACCTCGGGGATGTCGGTGGGTTTGTACATGACCCCATTCGGTGGTTCGGTGGACCCGTGCTAGTATTTTGGCCTTAACCTTCGGCTCCCTTGTCCGTTCCACGTGCAGTTCACCATTCTGGAAAGCCCTTTCCGATGCCATCGATGTGGTGCACATCTCAGGGATTTTCTATGGTTCATCGGTACCTCGGGGATGTAGGTGGATTTGTGCATGACCCCATTCGGTGGTTCGGTGGACCCGTGCTAGTATTTTGGCCTTAACCTTCGGCTCCCTTGTCCGTTCCACGTGCAGTTCACCATTCTGGAAAGCACTTTCCGATGCCAACGACGTGGTGCACTTCTCAGGGATTTTCTATGTTTCATTGGTACCTTGGGGATGTAGGTGGATTTGTGCATGACCCCATTCGGTGGTTCGGTGGACCCGTGATAGTATTTTGGCCTTAACCTTCGGCTCTCTTGTCCGTTCCACGTGCAGTTCACCCTTCTGGAAAGCCCTTTCCGATGCCAACGACGTGGTGCACTTCTCAGGTATTTTCTATGGTTCATCGGTACCTCGGGGATGTAGGTGGATTTGTGCATGACCTCATTCGGTGGTTCGGTGGACCCAGGCTAGTATTTTGGCCATAACATTCGGCTCCCTTGTTCGTTCCACGTGCAGTTCACCATTCTGGAAAGCCCTTTCCGATGCCAACGACGTGGTGCACTTCTCGGAGATTTTCTGGGGTTCGTCGGTACCTCGGGGATGTCGGTGGATTTGTGCATGACCCCATTCGGTGGTTCGGTGGACCCATGCTAGTATTTTGGCCATAACCTTCGGCTCCCTTGTCCGTTCCACGTGCAGTACACCATTCTGGAAAGCCCTTCCCGATGCCAATGACGTGGTGCACTTCTCGGGGATTTTATGTGGTTCGTCGGTACCTCGAGGATGTCGGTGGATTTGTACATGACCCTATTCGGTGGTTCGGTGGACCCGTGCTTGTATTTTGGCCATAACCTTCAGCTCCCTTTGTCCGTTCCACGTGCGCTTCACCATTCTAGAAAGCCCTTTCGGATGCAAACGACATGGTGCACTTCTCAAGGATTTTCTATGGTTCATCGCACCTCGGGATGTAGGTGGATTTGTGCATGACCCCATTCGGTGGTTCGGTGGACCCGTGCTAGTATTTTGGCATTAACCTTCGGCTCCCTTGTCCGTTCCACGTGCGCTTCACATTCGGAAAGCCCTTCCTGATGCCAACGACGTGGTGCACTTCTCAGGGATTTTCTATGGTTCATCGGTACCTCAGGGATGTAGGTTGATTTGTTCATGACCCCATTCGGTGGTTCGGTGGACCCGTGCTAGTATTTTGGCCATAACCTTCGGCTCCCTTGTCCGTTCCACGTGTAGTTCACCATTCGGAAAGCCCTTTCCAATGCCAACGACGTGGTGCACTTCTCGTGGATTTTCTATGGTTCATCGGTACCTCTGGGATGTAGGTGGATTTGTGCATGACCCCATTCGGTGGTTCGGTGGACCCATGCTAGTATTTTGGCCTTAACCTGCGGATCCCTTGTCCGTTCCACGTGCAGTTCACCATTCTGGAAAGCCCTTTCCGATGCCAACGACATGGTGCACTTCTTAGGGATTTTCTATGGTTCATCGGTACCACGGGGATGTAGGTGGATTTGTACATGACCCCATGCGGTGGTTCGGTGGACCCGTGCTAGTATTTTGGCCATAAACTTCGGGTCCCTTGTCCGTTCCACGTGCAGTTCACCATTCTGGAAAGACCTTTCCGATGCCAACGACGTGATGCACTTCTCGGGGATTTTCTGTGGTTCGTCGGTACCTCGGGGATGTTGGTGGATTTGTGCATGACCCTATTCGGTGGTTCGGTGGACCCGGGCTAGTATTTTGGTCATAACATTCGGCTCCCTTGTCCGTTCCGCGTGCAGTTCACCATTCTGGAAATCCCTTTCCGATGCCAACGACGTGGTGCACTTCTCGGGATTTTCGGGGTTCGTTGGTACCTCGGGGATGTCGGTGGATTTGTGCATGACCCCATTCGGTGGTTCGGTGGACCCGTGCTAGTATTTTGGCCATAACCTTCGGCTCCCTTGTCCGTTCCACGTGCGCTCACCATTCTCGGGAAAGCCCTTCCCGATGCCAACGATGTGGTGCACTTCTCGGGGATTTTCTGTGGTTCGTCGGTACCTCGAGGATGTCGGTGGATTTGTACATGACCCTATTCGGTGGTTCGGTGGACCTGTGCTAGTATTTTGGCCATAACCTTCGGCTCCCTTGTCCGTTCCACGTGCGCTCACCATTCTCGGAAAGCCCTTTCCGATGCCAACGACGTGGTGCACTTCTCGTGGATTTTCTATGGTTCATCGGTACCTCGTGGATATAGGTGGATTTGTGCATAACCCCATTCGGTGGTTCGGTGGACCCGTGCTAGTATTTTGGCCTTACCCTTCGGCTCCCTTGTCCGTTCCACGTGCGCTTCACCATTCTCGGAAAGCCCTTTCCGATGCCAACGACGTGTTGCACTTCTATGGGATTTTCTATGGTTCATCGGTACCTCGGGGATGTAGGTGGATTTGTGCATGACCCCATTCGGTGGTTCGGTGGACCCGGGCTAGTATTTTGGCCATAACATTCGGCTCCCTTGTCCGTTCCACATGCAGTTCACCATTCTGGAAAGCCCTTTCCGATGCCAACGACGTGGTGCACTTCTCGGGGATTTTCTGGGGTTCGTCGGTACCTCGGGGATGTCAGTGGGTTTGTACATGACCCCATTCGGTGGTTCGGTGGACCCGTGCTAGTATTTTGGCCTTAACCTTCGGCTCCCTTGTCCGTTCCACGTGCAGTTCACCATTCTGGAAAGCCCTTTCCGATGCCATCGATGTGGTGCACATCTCAGGGATTTTCTATGGTTCATCGGTACCTCGGGGATGTAGGTGGATTTGTGCATGACCCCATTCGGTGGTTCGGTGGACCCGTGCTAGTATTTTGGCCTTAACCTTCGGCTCCCTTGTCCGTTCCACGTGCGCTTCACCATTCTCGGAAAGCACTTTCCGATGCCAACGACGTGGTGCACTTCTCGTGGATTTTCTATGTTTCATTGGTACCTTGGGGATGTAGGTGGATTTGTGCATGACCCCATTCGGTGGTTCGGTGGACCCGTGATAGTATTTTGGCCTTAACCTTCGGCTCTCTTGTCCGTTCCACGTGCAGTTCACCCTTCTGGAAAGCCCTTTCCGATGCCAACGACGTGGTGCACTTCTCAGGTATTTTCTATGGTTCATCGGTACCTCGGGGATGTAGGTGGATTTGTGCATGACCTCATTCGGTGGTTCGGTGGACCCAGCTAGTATTTTGGCCATAACATTCGGCTCCCTTGTTCGTTCCACGTGCGCTTCACCATTCCGGAAAGCCCTTTCCGATGCCAACGACGTGGTGCACTTCTCGGAGATTTTCGGGGTTCGTCGGTACCTCGGGGATGTCGGTGGATTTGTGCATGACCCCATTCGGTGGTTCGGTGGACCCATGCTAGTATTTTGGCCATAACCTTCGGCTCCCTTGTCCGTTCCACATGCGGTACACCATTCTGGAAAGCCCTTCCCGATGCCAATGACGTGGTGCACTTCTCGGGGATTTTATGTGGTTCGTCGGTACCTCGAGGATGTCGGTGGATTTGTACATGACCCTATTCGGTGGTTCGGTGGACCCGTGCTTGTATTTTGGCCATAACCTTCAGCTCCCTTGTCCGTTCCACGTGCAGTTCACCATTCTAGAAAGCCCTTTCGGATGCAAACGACATGGTGCACTTCTCAAGGATTTTCTATGGTTCATCAGTACCTCGGGGATGTAGGTGGATTTGTGCATGACCCCATTCGGTGGTTCGGTGGACCCGTGCTAGTATTTTGGCATTAACCTTCGGCTCCCTTGTCCGTTCCACGTGCAGTTCACCATTCTGGAAAGCCCTTCCTGATGCCAACGACGTGGTGCACTTCTCAGGGATTTTCTATGGTTCATCGGTACCTCAGGGATGTAGGTTGATTTGTGCATGACCCCATTCGGTGGTTCGGTGGACCCGTGCTAGTATTTTGGCCTTAACCTTCGGCTCCCTTGTCCGTTCCACGTGCAGTTCACCATTCTGGAAAGCGGTTTCCGATGCCAACGGCATGGTGCTCTTCTCAGGGATTTTCTATGTTTCATCGGTACCTCGGGAATGTAGGTGGATTTGTGCATGACCCCATTCAGTGGTTCGGTGGACCCGTTCTAGTATTTTGGCCTTAACCTTCACCTCCCTTGTCCGTTCCACGTCCAGTTCACCATTCTGGAAAGCCCTTTCCGATGCCAACGACGTGGTGCACTTCTCGGCGATTTTCTTTGGTTCGTCGGTACCTCGGGGAGGTCGGTGGATTTGTGCATGACCCCATTCGGTGGTTCGGTGGACCCGTGCTAGTATTTTGGCCATAACTTTCGGCTCCCTTGTCCGTTCCACGTGCAGTTCACCATTCTGGAAAGACCTTTCCGATGCCAACGACGTGTTGCACTTCTCGGGGATTTTCTGTGGTTCGTCGGTACCTCAGGGATGTCGGTGGATTTGTGCATGACCCCATTCGGTGGTTCAGTGGAGCCGTCATAGTATTTTTGCCATAACCTTCGGCTCCCTTATCCGTTCCACGTACAGTTTACCATTTTGGAAATCCCTTTCCGATGCCAATGACATGGTGCACTTCTCGGGGATTTTCTGGGGTTCATCGGTACCTCGGGGATGTCGGTGGATTTGTGCATGACCCTATTCGGTGTTTCGGTGGACCCGTGCTAGTATTTTGGACATAATCTTCGGCTCCCTTGTAAGTTCCACGTGCAGTTCACCATTCTGGAAAGCACTTTCCGATGCCAGCGACATGGTGCACTTCTCAGGGATTTTCTATGGTTCATCGGTACCTCGGGGATGTAGGTGGATTTGTGCATGACCCCATTCGGTGGTTCGGTGGACCGATGCTAGTATTTTGGCCTTAACCTGCGGATCCCTTGTCCGTTCCACGTGCAGTTCACCATTCTGGAAAGCCCTTTCCGATGCCAATGACATGGTGCACTTCTCGGGGATTTTTTGTGTTTCGTCGGCACCTCGGGGATGTCGGTGGATTTGTGCATGACCCAATTCGATGGTTCGGTGGACCCGTGCTAGTATTTTGGCCATAACCTTCGGCTCCCTTGTCTGTTCCACGTGCAGTTCACCATTCTGGAAAGCCCTTTCCGATGCCAACGATGTGGTGCACTTCTCGGGGATTTTCTGGGGTTCGTCGGTACCTCGGGAATGTCGGTGGATTTGTGCATGACCCCATTCGGTGGTTCGGTGGACCCATGCTAGTATTTTGGCCATAACCTTCGGCTCCCTTGTCCGGTCCATGTGCAGTTCACCATTCTGGAAAGCCCTTCCCGATGCCAACGATGTGGTGCACTTCTCGGGGATCTTTTGTGGTTCGTGGGTACCTCGGGGATGTAGGTGGATTTGTGCATGACCCCATTCGGAGGTTCGGTGGACCCGTGCTAGTATTTTGGCAATAACCTTCAGCTCCCTTGTCCGTTCCACGTGCAGTTCACCATTCTGGAAAGTCCTCTCTAATGAAAACAACGTGGTGCACTTCTCGGGGATTTTCTGTGGTTCGTCGGTACCTCGGGGATGTCGGTGGATTTGTGCATGACCCCATTCGGTGGTTCGGTGGACCCGTGCTAGTATTTTGGCTATAACCTTCGGCTCCCTTGTCCGTTCCACGTGCAGTTCACCATTCCGGAAAGACCTATCCGATGCCAATGACGTGATGCACTTCTCGGGGATTTTCTGTGGTTCGTCGGTACCTCGGGGATGTCGGTGGATTTGTGCATTACCCCATTCGGTGGTTCGGTGGACCCGTGCTATTATTTTGGCCATAACCTTCGGCTCCCTTGTCCGTTCCACGTGCAGTTCACCATTCTGGAAATACCTTTCCGATGCCAACGACATGGTGCACTTCTCGGGGATTTTCTGTGGTTCGTCGGTACGTCGGGGATGTCGGTCGATTTGTGCATGACCCTATTCGGTGGTTCGGTGGACCCGTGCTAGTATTTTGGACATAACCTTCGGCTCCCTTGTCCGTTCCACGTGCAGTTCACCATTCAAGAAAGCCCTTTCCGATGCCAACGACGTGGTGCACTTCTCAGGGATTTTCTATGGTTCATCGGTACCTCGGGGATGTAGGTGGATTTGTGCATGACCCCATTCGGTGGTTCGGTGGACCCATGCTAGTATTTTGGCCTTAACCTGCGGATCCCTTGTCCGTTCCACGTGCAGTTCACCATTCTGGAAAGCCCTTTCTGATGCCAACGACATGGTGCACTTCTCGGGGATTTTTTGTGGTTCGTCGGTACCTCGGCATGTCGGTGGATTTGTGCATGACCCCATTCGATGGTTCGGTGGACCCGTGCTAGTATTTTGGCCATAACCTTCGGCTCCATTGTACGTTCCACGTGTAGTTCACCATTCTGGAAAGCCCCTTCCGATGCCAACGATGTGGTGCACTTCTCGGGGATTTTCTGGGGTTTGTCGGTACCTCGGGAATGTCGGTGGATTTGTGCATGACCCCTTTCGGTGGTTCGGTGGACCCGTGCTAGTATTTTGGCCATAACCTTCGGCTCCCTTGTCTGGTCCATGTGCAGTTCACCATTCTGGAAAGCCCTTCCCGATGCCAACGACGTGGTGCACTTCTCGGGGTTTTTCTGTGGTTCGTCGGTACCTCGGGGATGTAGGTGGATTTGTGCATGACCCTATTCGGAGGTTCGGTGGACCCGTGCTAGTATTTTGGCTATAACCTTCGGCCCCCTTGTCCGTTCCACGTGCAGTTCACCATTCTGGAAAGTCATCTCTGATGCCAACGACGTGGTGCACTTCTCGGGGATTTTCTGTGGTTCGTCGGTACCTCGGGGATATCGGTGGATTTGTGCATGACCCCATTCGGTGGTTCGGTGGACCCGTGCTAGTATTTTGGACATAACCTTCGGCTCCCTTGTCCGTTCCACGTGCGCTTCACCATTCGGAAAGCCCTTTCCGATGCTAACGATGTGGTGCACTTCTCGTGGATTTTCTATGGTTCATCGGTACCTCGGGGATGTAGGTGGATTTGTGCATGACCCCATTCGGTGGTTCGGTGGACCCATGCTAGTATTTTGGCCTTAACCAGCGGATCCCTTGTCCGTTCCACGTGCTGTTCACCATTCAGGAAAGCCCTTTCCGATGCCAACGATGTGGTGCACTTCTCGGGGATTTTCTGGGGTTCGTCGGTACCTCGGGAATGTCGGTGGATTTGTGCATGACCCCTTTCGGTGGTTCGGTGGACCCGTGCTAGTATTTTGGCCATAACCTTCGGCTCCCTTGTCCGGTCCATGTGCAGTTCACCATTCTGGAAAGCCCTTCCCGATGCCAACGACGTGGTGCACTTCTCAGGGATTTTATGTGGTTCGTCGGTACCTCGGGGATGTAGGTGGAATTGTTCATGAACCCATTTGGAGGTTCGGTGGACCCGTGCTAGTATTTTGGCTATAACCTTCGGCTCCCTTGTCGGTTCCACGTGCAGTTCACCATTCTGGAAAGTCCTCTCTGATGCCAACGACGTGGTGCACTTCTCGGGGATTTTCTGTGGTTCGTCGGTACCTCGGGGATGTCGGTGGATTTGTGCATGACCCCATTCGGTGGTTCGGTGGACCCGGGCTAGTATTTTGGCCATAACCTTCGGCTCCCATGTCCGTTCCACGTGCAGTTCACCATTCTGGAAAGACCTTTCCGATGCCAATGACATGATGCACTTCTCGGGGATTTTCTGTGGTTCATCGGTACCTCGGGGATGTCGGTGGATTTGTGCATGACCCCATTCGGTGATTCGGTGGACCCGGGCTAGTATTTTGGCCATAACATTCGGCTCCCTTGTCCGTTCCATGTGCAGTTCACCATTCTGGAAAGCCCTTTCCGATGCCAACGATGTGGTGCACTTCTCGGGGATTTTCTGGGGTTCGTTGTTGGTCCCTTGGAAAGGCTGACACAAGTTTAGAGGTGGGGTGAATAAACTTGTCACCAAAAACTAAATTTAAAACAGATTAAGGTTCAGATAAAACTTGTGTGGAGTTGAGCTGGCAAAGCTGAGATTAAATCAAACTGACTTAAGCTGAAACTGAGTCAACTGGCAGCGGATATGATTTTAGCCATTATATTGATCTTGTTATTCAGTTGTGAAAACTGAGTGTTGTGAACTGAATTCTGATGAATGTCAGTTGTGACTGTGAAATGTATAACAATCAAGTATCACAATGCTGTAAGTAAATGCTAAATAAGTAAGTAATTGCGTAAAGTAAATAAGGCGGATGTTATAGAGGTTCCAGGTGGTGTAATCCTGTACGTCCTCTCTTCCCCTGTGGTGCGGAGGAAAATTCCACTAGAACTTCTTGAGGTGAACTGTTACAAAAAGTCCTAAACAATAGTCCTTGGCTAATCCCTAGCTTCACTATCTAAACAATTGTAGAACAGGTAGAATTGCTGCTCTTCAAATGCTTGAACCACTGGTCCTTAGATGGTAGGATTGCCTCTTCACCAGTTACCACCACAAACACAGTCTACCCGACTGCTTGTCACAACTGTCCTTGACAAAACCATCCCGGTTTGCTTCACGGTCTAAACCTTTGAATTAGAATCAAAGTTGGGCTGAGAATCAATAAATTGATTCTTGTTTGTGGTTCTTCAGAGTGTTGTATTCTTGATAAATTCTTTGTAGTTTGAACACTTGAAGAAATACTAGATATGATCTTGTTATAGTTCAGAGATGATAGCAATTCAAATAGAGTGCACAAATAGCTTGTTGATTCTTGTATATATTCTTTTTCACTCTCTTTTTGTTGTTTGTGCAAAGTCTTCTATTTATAGTGTGAAGTCCAACGTTCATCTGACTTTGATTTGGATTGTATCAACGTATATCTTGCAACGGCTATATTTTCTGACCGTTCCTGCTGTGTCAGTGACTCATCCAATGAAATTTCTTCCTTTACAACGTTCGATTGTACTTTCAGTTTGTTGGATGGCTGACTTATAAAACTGAGTTTCCTTGTCAGTTTTATACTGAGTCTTTCATTTGTCAGTTTCCTAACTGACTTGGAGCATTAACTGAGATTTTATTCTTCTTCAAAAATTAGTACTCCAGTTTTCATCTGATTATAATTGACTTAATCAGAGTACACCATGATACATTTATCATCTAAGAATTCATTATCCTTATGATTCTTAGGTCTTCATACAAGATCCATAAAGTCAGTTCAGGTCACCACAATCTTGCCTGAAGTCCAACTTTACAGTCTCGACTTGTAATCTTCATAACTGAGTTTGAGCCCTCAGTTCTTCATTCTTCTATATAAGCCAACTGAGTCTGTAACTATCGGTGAACTTACCTTCTTCGGTTCCAAGTAGGTGTATTCGAGTCGGTTGTTTGTCTTGATGATTTCCGAGTTTTCTAATTGATTTCCGCTTTTCGGTTTACGACACACTATCAATTACGGTGCTTGTCTGATGTAACTTATACAAATATCAGACTCTAATAAAACTTATACATTCAGTTCTAGACATCTTTTAGCTTTCCACTATAATAGATGGCTTCAGCACTTCATCAATGGGGTTAAGATAATATTATAACAAATAAGATGAATTATCATCAAAACATAAATTTTATTTCCAACAATTTCCCCCTTTTTGATGATGCCAAAACTCTCCCTAAAAGAAAAGCTTAAAGATCAAAACAATGTAAAACTGGAAAACTGGTTTTCAATAGAATGAGCAAAAACTGGATACATGCATTTTGTTCAAATATATATCTATGATTAAAGACTGAGCTTCTTTTTAGCTTTTTGCATGACTAAGTCATATCTTTTTGCTTTGTCATACAAGCGAAAATCTTCTTTAAGTTTGGAGTCTTCCTTTGAAAAGGTCTTGTTGTAGTCAACTTGACAACTTTCTTTCCATCTTCTCCATTGAATTAGCTTGGGTAAGCTTGAGTCTTCCAAATAGTACTTTTCAAATTCTGTTAGATCAGTTTTCATTTGTTCAACCTTGTCTTTAATCTTCAGTTTATCTTCAATCCTTCGATTTTTCTTATGTAGTGCAATTTTTTGCTTTGAGTAAATATCAGACAAAAAGTAGTTCAAGGATTCCTCAAATGTTCGTCCTTGTACTTGGCTTTAATAGGATTGTAGTCTTTGATAAACTCGTGTCCACGAATCCTTTGTAAGAGTAACTCTTCTCGTCTCCAGGTTGATTGTATTTTGCAATAAGTTGATCATCAGTTAACTCTTTCTTCAAAAATTTAGGATCTGATCTGTATCTTTGTAGTTCTTCTTCAAGTCGCTTCATTTCTCTGAGAAATTTCAGCTATTCTTCTTCAGCTTCCCCCTTTTTGGCATCATATAACTGATCTACCAGGGCATGAGTTGTTTTTTGATCATCTGAAATTTGTCGTTAAGAAGCAAGTACTTCCTTAAGTTGAGTTTCTAACCCGTAGATATGCTGATTAATATGCCAATGAGCTTGAGCATGAGTTTCTCTATCTACTGTGGTTGAATCTTCAAGTTGTTGTTTGAGTAATACAATCTCTGAAGCAGAACTTGAACTTGTTTTGTGAATCATCTCTAGTCTTGCATGAACCGAAACATCAGTTCTAGTTCTATAATCAAGATATCCAGAGATGTTTGATAAAAGGCCATTCTGTGTATCTCTTTGACTGAGTACTATTTTCAAGTTTTCATGAACCTTGGCCAATTCCTCCTTAGATAGAAAATCAGAGGGATCATATGTAGCTTCTACTTGATCCTTATCCTGAGTATCAATAACCATCAGTTGTCTGATTTCATCATCTGCTTGCCGATTGACAGTTGTTTGGTTTTCAACTGACAATGCTTCTTGCTGTGGTACAGTTTGCGTTACTGGATGTTGTGATTGAGTGATTGTTTGCAAAACTGTAGTATCATCAGCTTCTTTTCTTGACTTATCATGATCATCATCATCCTTTTTCTGGGAACTGTCTTTAGATGATGTGCCTGATTCTCTTCTGTTTGCTAATTCAGTAAAACTTTGGAAACAGTTGTCAAGAAATTCCTTAATAGGAAACAGAGAGTAAAGATCTCTTACTTCCAATTCTTCTAAGAGTGATTTTTCTTCAATCTGTAAACTGGCATCACGAGAATCTTCTGGTTGAAGTTTCATTTTCATCAGCTTTATGATTTTGTCAGCTTCGAAGACTGGTGCCGATTGTTGAACTGACTGCTGTTGTGTTTGAGAAGTAAGGTCGGCGGTGACATTCTCTTGAGTATCTTCGCCTGTCAATTGTTGTTCCCCTCGCAGGTGCTATCTCACTTGAGATTTCAGGGTACAAACATCTTACAACTGATCTTCCTTCTGTGGATTCTGCTTTTCGCTTGGTCCCTCTGTGTTCAGTTTCCTGCTGAGATACAATTGACTGTCTTGCTTCATGTTGGGAAGTTGTTTCTGCGATTTCCTTCGATGTCACGTCTCCCTTGCTTGCTTCCCTTCCTTAATTCTTTCTAAATAAAATTGAATGATTCCACTAAGAGTTTTCTTCGGTCGGAATCGCCATCGCTTACTTGTCCTTCGACTTGAGCTTTTGTCATACTTTCTAATTCAGCTAAGTGTTGCTTCTTGAATTGAATGACTGTATAACCTGCCCAATTAAATTCTATGTTGTCCCAGATTATGTTCATCAGCAAAATATTTTCTTCCGAAAGTATGTTAATCCCTTTGGATTTTCCAATGACGTGTTTGCTGAGCCATCTGCTGAGATGTCCAAATTCCGGCTTGATTTTGTCGACATGAACACCAGGTTCGATTGGTTCTATAGACGAAGTAATCATTGCGAGAAAAGCTTCTTTCTTCAATGGTAGGGTTGCTAACTCTGTTGAAGTTGCTGTTGTATTTGCGAACCCAAAGAGTGATCTCATAACTCTTTCATTGAACACAATGCGATCTCCACGAACTGTAGTTATCAAGGAGTCTCTGATTAATCGCATATTTTGCCAAAACTGCAAAATGCCTTCCACATCTCGTTTTTCTTTGAAGCGAACTTCGAGGATGTTGTTCAATCCTGGTTGCTTTTCGATTTTATCACGTATACAGCTGGCTAATAGAGTGTTTTGACACATAGCTTCATACATTTCGAGTGTTAGTTCATCCAGCTCTGTGATCAATCGTCTATCTTTCGAATCATTTGAGGTGGCCATATTTGAGTGTGAACACAAAAATTTGATTTTGAAGGGTAGGTTTGAAAAGAGTCTGTTTTGCTTAATAAGAGAATAATGTGAACAGAGATTGAATAAATAGGTAGGATATTCTGGCGGTTGAATGGTACAACTTCAAATTCCATGATGGTTTTGATAACCGATACATGTACTGCTTTCTGACAATCGTGGGGTGTACACACGAAATTCTGACAAAAAGAACTGTGGCAATTTAATGCGATATAGCCGCTGTTGATTCTATCTTATCAACCTTTGACTAAATATGAATAAAGTGGAAACTGATGCTGAGGTCAGTTTTATAGATAATTCAGTTCCATCAAATTATTCAGTTTTGTCAAATTCTTCCAATTTGTCAGTTTGAGATTGTTGATGTCAATGACTAATCTGTTAAGTGAGCGCACCCAACATAACAAAGATTAATCCCCTTGATGATTCTCTGGCTTAACTAACTTTGATTATTCCCAACTCAGTTCTTAATTTTGCAAATCTCTCTTTGTCCAATGGCTTAGTAAAGATATCTGCCAACTGATCTTCAGTAGGTACATAAAGAACTGTTATATCCTTCTTCTCTGCATGATCTCTTATGAAGTGGTGACGAACATCAATGTGCTTTGTTCTTGAATGTAAAACTGGATTATCAGTAATTGCAATTGCACTTGTGTTATCACACATTATGGGAATTGTTCCTTCTTCTATCCCATAGTCTCTTAATTGTTGTCTGATCCATAAAACTTGAGCACAACAACTTCCAAATACTATATATTCACTTTTTACATTGAAGTTGAGATTGATTTTTGCTTCTTGCTAAACCATGACACAAGTCTATTTCCTAATAACTGACATGTGCCTGATGTGCTTTTTCTGTCCACTTTGCATCCAGCATAGTCTGAATCTGAGTAAGAAATTAGCTTGAATTCTCCTTCTTTCGAATACCAAATACCAACTCCATATGTGTCTTTTAAATATTTCAAAGTTCTTTTCACAACTGTGAGATGACTTTCCTTTGGTCTTGACTGAAATCTTGCACATACACCGACAGTAAAAGATATGTCTGGCCTACTTGCTGTAAGATAGAGTAAGCTTCCAATCATCCTTCTGTAGAGTGTTTGATCAACATCTTTACCTTCTTTGTCTTCATCTAATCTGATGTTGGTCCCAATTGGTGTAGAAATTCCGGTAGATTTCTCCATACCAAACTTTTTTATAAGTTCTCTTGTATATTTGGTTTGATGAATGAAAATTCCATCGGCTAGTTGTTTAACTTGCAATCCTAGAAAATAATTTAATTCTCCCATCATACTCATTTGAAATTTGCTTTTCATCAAACTTGCAAATTTCTCACATAGCTGTTCATTTTCTGATCCAAAGATGATATCATCAACATAAATTTGAACAAGTAGAGTATCTTCTCCATTCTTCATCCCGAATAATGTTTTGTCGATTGTTCCTTTGATAAATCCGTTATCTACTAAAAATTGAGACGAGTTTCGTACCAAGCTCTTGGTGCTTGTTTAAGTCCATAAAGAGCTTTCCTTAGTCTGAAAACTTTATCTGCTTGATCCTTGATTTCAAATCCAGGTGGTTGTTGAACATACACTTCTTCTTCAAGAATTCCATTTAGAAACGCACTTTTAACATCCATCTGATAAACTTTGAATTTCTTGTGAGCTGCATAAGCAAGAAATAGTCTGATTGCTTCTAGTCTTGCAACTGGTGCGTAAGTTTCATCAAAATCTATGCCTTCTGCTTGAGAGTATCCTTTGGCTACTAATTTGGCTTTGTTTCTGATGACATTTCCATCTTCATCAAGTTTATTTCTGACAACCCATTTGGTTCCAATGATATTGACATGAACTGGTTTATCTACCAGTTCCCATACTTGATTCCTCTCAAATTCATTGAGTTCTTCAAGCATAGCTAATATCCAGTCTGGATCTTTCAAAGCTTCTTCAAGTTCTTTAGGTTCCGATTGAGATAGAAAGCATGCAATCATTGCATCTAGTTGATGTCTTGTTCGAACTCCAGCTTGAGTATCACCAATAACTTGTTCTTCAAGATGATCTCTCATCCATTGATGTGTGCGAGTTTGTATCAGCTGATTTGTATTTTGTTCAACTGATTCTTCAAAAACTGGTTCTTGAATTTGTTCAACTGAGTCTGATTGAGGTTGTTCAAATTGTTGAGTAGTTGGAAACTAAGGCTGATCTTGATTTGAACATTCTGAAATTTGTAGTCTTCCAATATCAACTGAAACAGGTTCTGGTGTGATTGGTAACTGAGACTGAGGAACTGGTTCTGGTCGGTCTTCAGTTGTTTCACCAGGAAAATTTGGTTCATCAAATACTACATGTATTGATTCTTCATGCTTGAGTGTCCTTTTATTCAGTACTCTAAATGCTTTGCTGACACTTGAATATCCTAGGAAAATTTCTTCATCAGCTTTGGGTTGAAAGACGTGAAGTTGATATTTTCCATTATTGTGTATGAAACATTTGCTTCCAAACGCATGAAAGTATGAAACATTTGGTTTTCTTCCATTCCAAATTTCATAAGGAGTCTTTTCATGTCTCTTGTTCATGAGAGCTCGTTTCGAGTGTAACAAGCCGTGTGTTCTTTAGCTTCGCCCAATATCTTTCGGTAGTTTAGCTTCACAAATCATAGTCCTCCCGCCTTCTTTGAGTGTTCTGTTTCTTCTTTCAGCTACACCATTTTGTTGGGGTGTTCCTGTGGCAGCAAGTTGGTGTAAAACACCATTTTCTTCACAATATTCAATAATCACACTGTTGAGGAATTTAGTTCCTTTATCAGATCTTATCTTCACAACTGAAACTCCTTTCTGATTCTGAAGTCTCTTAAGAAGTTCTATGAGCTTTTGCTTGGTTTCACTTTTCTTGGTTAGAAAGATTACCCAGGTATATCATGAAAAATCATCTACTACCACCAATGTATACTTCTTTCCACTGATACTAATTGGTGTAATAGGTCCAAATAAATCCATATGTAGCAATTCTAGATGTCTGGTTGTTGAATGATGAGACTTAGTCTTGAAACTTGCCTTTGTTTGTTTTCCCTGTTGACACGCATCACATAAGCTGTCCTTCTTATATGATATCTCTGGTAGTCCAATGACTAGCTGCTTCTTAACAAGTGTATTGATGTCATCAAGATTGAGATGACTCAGTTTCTTGTGCCATAGCCAACTGATTTCTGATTTGGTATGCACGAGCAAACAAGTTTCAGCGACGGCAGTTGTCCAATCTACCACATACATGTTTTCCTTCCTTCTTCCGGCTAGGACAACTTGATAAGCTGATTCGCCGATGACAACGCGAAATTCTTTATCAAAAGTAACTTTGTATCCCATATCACAAAATTGACTTGTCTTTGAGTAGATTGTAGTGTAGTCCTTCTACATAGGATACATTCTTGATTGTAAGTCCATTTCTGATTAAGGTGCCAAAACCTCTGGTGTAACCCGGTTTATCTTTACTTCCAAAATTGACTTTTGGTCCATTCTTTTCAACGAAATTACTGAGACAGTCTTTTTGCTCTTTGTCATGTGTCTAGAGCAACCACTGTCAAAGTACCATATATCCTGCAATGAAAATTAGAAATTTTTAGGTACCCAACTCAGTTTGGGTCCATGAGGGTCATGTGACGCCCCGTCCCAGATACCGAGTCCTTATCCGGAAAGAACGCCCTGCATGCATATATTAACTTTTTAAATCGTCAAAAGTAATATATACATAAGCCTCGTAACAATCAATCAGAGTAAAAGCGGAATAAATTAAAACTAAAGAGAACTCGGAAAAGATTGTCAAACGACAAACAACGGATCACCAGTCCCAAAATCTACGTCTAAGAAAACTGAAACGACAAAACAACGAAATAAATTTGTTAACTTATTACATCCAAATTTGAAACTGAAAATATACTAAAGCCTATCTCTCAAAACTGAATAATAAAATCGCATAAAATAAAAGTCCATAACATCATAATATCTTGAGCTCAAACGTCGGCTCCGTCATCATAACCGTACTCATCATCATCCTGACAACCACCTTCTCAGGGTGGGGACAATAAAGAAACGAGGGGTAAGTACTTACGTACTTAGTAAGGGGTAGAAGAAACGGTTACACAATATATTTATATAATATACATCAAGATAAAATCTACAATCTCTACCACATAGGTTGCATTAAAATACACTCCCCTCTGCTAGGTCTGCTAGCACCATCACGAGCAATTATCTATGTTACATTGTAATTCAAGGACACAATGCCCGAATGATGGGTATGCACCGGGACATATTCAGCACCTCATATGGCACGGATGGTTCCGAGTGGAACATTTCCCAAAACCCGAATATTGTCCGTTACGTATGAGAAATTATTCCATACTGCGAATCATAAATGTGCCTCACCAAGAATTACAACGTTTTAGCTTTTAGACTCATCACATATGTTTATTACGTAGTTAATCTAACCACCTAAGTTCATTCCATTTAAAAAGGCTTCCTAAGGACATCTAGTCCTAGAAAATCTAGATTAACTACCTAGCACATTGTAAAAGGCGTCAATGACTACTAAACCAATGACCCCACAAGGTCTAAACAACCGCCTTCTGGGCTACCACTTTCTCCCCGCAGAGGGTCTCAGTTGTGGCGATTGATGCTAAGGCACATGAAGTCGGAAGTTAGACTTTGTCAATTAACATATAATATCCCACAAATACATACATACCAAACCATAACATATTGTATACAAATAATATCCAAACAAAGTAGAAATCATCCCATTGAAAAATATTCGGAAACATAAACACTATCTGGAAGGACACAATAACATAGGTAGTCCTTTGCCTTTGTTTTCTTTCTGAGAATACGTATATAATAAAAATAAAACAATAATTTAATATTATATACACAATTAGTCCTACCAATAGCATGTACCTTTTACCCTTTTTTTATATCATTTAAAAGCAACTGAATAAAAGGTACAGAACACCTTTCTCCATTTTGTTTTTCCGACATCAAATGACTGAACGAGTACTTAACACAGTACCAAAATATTACCGCAAACAAAGAAAAAAAAAATTAATATATAGAACCGCAGAACTAACATCAGAGGGAAAATAAATTAACGCATCAATAATATTATTAACTACGATTGGACATTTAAAATCCGTTTAAGAACACCTCCTTACCTTGATCTTTTGTAAACGAAATTGAAAGAAAATCCCAAAACAACACCTTGAATTCTCAACTCCAACGCCTCTACTAATACCTACGATTCAAATTACGAACTACGATTAATAACACAACCTATAAATCATCCTAAAACACAATAATTGCCCGAAAACGAATAAGATTCTAAAAGAACCTAAAAGATGGATACTTACGAAACACGGAATTGTTGATGTCAAAAGAACGCTTGCAACGAGAAGATTACTTCTCTCTACTACGGTCTGCACCGAAAATCAACCTTTGTGTCCCAATTTTGAAAAACAGCGCCCGAACTATTTTTTCGTTTTTCTTGTCTGAACAATGAACAATTGCCGCTAACGTGAAAGAACTACTAGGCATTTAGGGTATTAATTTCCTTTTATACCCAATTAATTAATTCCTTTAATCATAATACTTAATTCCTTTTAATTAAATACCTTTTTTTAATTAATATTTTAGGTTAGGAATAAAATAGGAAAAATAATAAAATTCCCATTTTACTCGTTTACCCTTCTTAAATTTTCAGGGTATTACAGGTCAGTTGTCAGTACAACTCTGGGAATATATCCTTTTGGAATTCTTCGGATATTGTTGCACTTGTTTTCATATATGTAAGCCACACTCCCATAGCATCTATGTTTGGACTGTGTCTTATTTATATGATTTCTCAGATCTTCTGGCTGTAATTTGTTTCCATGTTGATTTCTGTTATTAAAGCTGGAGTGATAACCGTCATTCCTTCAGTACTGAGGTCTAGAATGACCTTTGTACTGTGACTTATGCTGAGAACTGAGATTAGTCCTCTGCTAAGTTTTGGACTGAAACTTGTGATAAGTTTTCGGTCTGGAATGATTGTCATTATCAGTTTTAATAACAAATTCAGTAAAATTCCAATCATCATCAGAGGGATATAACCTTCCTTTCCCCCTGAATGTATGAGTCTTTGAATGATTGACATTCTTGGATTTGTTTTGATTGTAATTTTTCTGGTTCCTGACTTCATTGGTTTTTGTGGATCTGGCAGTTGATTTGCTGTGTGTGTTTCCATTGAGTACAGCTGGTCTACCATTTGATTTAGCTTTGTAGGTAGATACAGTTACCTTCTTAGAAAACTGATTTATCCTGTGTGATACTGGCTTTACTGGTTCAGCAATTTTCTCAGTTTGTGGAACTTGCCTAACTACAAACTTAATACCGCTTTTGGTACTCACCAAATGGTTTTGCTAGTTCCATTCTTCGAAGATTCTTTGTGTATCAAATCCTAACCCAGCTTTGTCTTCATATGGCTTTCCCGATTTGAATCCGAATTGAACTTGATTGAGCAAACGATTCGATTCTTTCGCTTGATGCGATGAGGCGATCTTGAATCTTTTCTTTATCAGTTTTAGTCAGTTTCAACATTTTTAGTTCAGACTTCAATCTTTCAACTTCAAGAATTAGACTTTCTTTCTCTGCTTTGATTGATTCATAGCCAGCTTGAATGGTTGCTAGCTGGTTCATCAATTCGTCAAGAGTTTCTTCTAATTCTAGATTTTTTGGATTGGAGTCGCGATCCGAAGAACATGCATTCATCATGGAAATCGAGTTTGAAGAGTATTTAGAGTTTGATTCACATACCTCATTTGGATCTTCCATGTGTGCCATTAGAGTTGTGTCGTCGATAATCTTTCGCACCGGCTTCATAATCGATTCATCTCCGGCAAGGAGTGCTCTTCTACCAACCCTTCTTGGTGGTGTCTTCTTGATCGCCTGGACATTCAGCTTTATAATGTCCTGGTTTCTTGCAGTTGAAACAGAGGTATTCATCGTCTTTTCTTTTCTCAGGAGTCCTTTTGATGAACTTTTGAGTGACTGGGTGTCCACTTTTCATTCTTCGAATATCATCATTAGAGCCATTTGTTCTTCCATTTCATCCAAATCATGAAGATTGTTGGGTGAGTTTTCTTGAGTTTCATTTGATGCTGCTGCAAGTGCTGTGGTCTTTGGTTCTTCCAGAGCTTTGATTATTGCAGATGTGGTTGTGAAATCTTCACTAAATTCATAAGCTTTTAGATCTGAAAAGATCTTGAATGAATCTTCCACATCCAGTCTCCTGGATTCTTCCATAGCGGTGACCTTCATTTTCCAGCACATTGGTAATGCCTTCAATATTCTGGTGTTGATGACTTTCTTTGAGTATTCAATCCTGGAAATTTTCAAACTTTTGTTTTGCAATGGAAATTTTATTTTCCTTGATTGAATCTGTTCCTTCACAAACTAACTGAAGTTTGTCCCACATTTCTTTGGCAGTTGTGCATTCTTTCACCTTCAAGTACATGTTGTTGTCAAGGGTTCTGAGGATAAAGTCCATGGCAACATTGTTGAGATTGTTTCGCTTGCGATCATCACTAGTCCATTCAGATTTGGGTTTTGGAACTCGAACTTGTCTGTCACCTTCAGTTTGAATGTAGGTGATCTGGATTGGTCCATCAGTGAGTACATCCATCATTTCATCATGAGTAGCTGCTAGAAATGCCTGCATACGACGTTTGTATTCGTCAAATCTGTCCATGTTGCACATAAGCATTTGTCTTGCATATTGATTGTTATCCATTGTGAGTGAGTGAAGACTGACAGTAGATTAATTGAAAACTCAGCTTTCAAATAAGAACAACTAGGAGATAACGAGCAAATGATATCTTGTTAAAGAAACACTGCTCCGATACCAATTGTTGGTCCCTTGGAAAGGCTGACACAAGTTTAGAGGGGGGGGTGAATAAACTTGTCACCAAAAACTAAATTTAAAACATATTAAAGTTCAGATAAAACTTGTGTGGAGTTGAGCTGACAAAGCTGAGATTAAATCAAACTGACTTAAGCTGAAACTGAGTCAACTGGCAGCGGATATGATTTTAGCCTTTATATTGATCTTGTTATTCTGTTGTGAAAACTGAGTGTTGTGAACTGAATTCGATGAATGTCAGTTGTGACTGTGAAATGTATAACAATCAAGTATCACAATGCTGTAAGTAAATGCGTAAAGTAAATAAGGCGGATGTTATAGATGTTCCAGGTGGTGTAATCATGTACGTCATCTCTTCCTCTGTGGTGCGGAGGAAAATTCCACTAGAACTTCTTGAGGTGAACTGTTACAAAAAGTCCTAAACAATAGTCCTTGGCTAATCCCTAGCTTCACTATCTAAACAATTGTAGAACAGGTAGAATTGTTGCTCTTCAAATGCTTGAACCACTGGTCCTTAGAGGGTAGGATTGCCTCTTCACCAGTTACCACCACAAACACAGTCTACCCGACTGCTTGTCACAACTGTCCTTGACAAAACCTTCCCGGTTTGCTTCATAGTATAAACCTTTGAATTAGAATCAAAGTTGGGCTGAGAATCAATAAATTGATTCTTGTTTGTGGTTCTTCAGAGTGTTGTATTCTTGATAAATTCTTTGTAGTTTGAACAAGAAATACTAGATATGATCTTGTTATAGTTCAGAGATGATAGCAATTCAAATAGAGTGCACAAATAGCTTGTTGATTCTTGTATATATTCTTTTTCACTCTCTTTTTGTTGTTTGTGCAAAGTCTTCTATTTATAGTGTGAAGTCCAACGTTCATCTGACTTTGATTTGGATTGTATCAACGTATATCTTGCAACGGCTATATTTTCTGACCGTTCCTGCTGTGTCAGTGACTCATCCAATGAAATTTCTTCCTTTACAAAGTTCGATTGTACTTTTAGTTTGTTGGATGGCTGACTTATAAAACTGAGTTTCCTTGTCAGTTTTATGCTGAGTCTTTCATTTGTCAGTTTCCTAACTGACTTGGAGCATTAACTGAGATTTTATTCTTCGTCAAAAATCAGTACTCCAGTTTTCATATGATTATAATTGACTTAATCATAGTACACCATGATACATTTATCATCTAAGAATTCATTGTCCTTATGATTCTTAGGTCTTCATACAAGATCCATAAAGTCAGTTCAGGTCACCACAATCTTGCCTGACGTCCAACTTTACAGTCTCGACTTGTAATCTTCATAACTGAGTTTGAGCCCTCAGTTCTTCATTCTTCTATATAAGCCAACTGAGTCTGTAACTCTCAGCGAACTTACCTTCTTCAGTTCCAGGTAGGTGTATTCTGAGTCAGTTTGTTTGTCTTGATGATTTCCAGTTTTCTAATTGATTTCCAGTTTTCAGTTTTACGACACACTATCAATTACAGTGCTTGTCTGATGTAACTTATACAAATATCAGACTCTAATAAAACTTATACATTCAGTTCTGACATCTTTTAGCTTTCCACTATAACAGCTGGCTTTAGAACTTCATCAATGGGGTTAAGATAATATTATAACAAATAAGATGAATTATCATCAAAACATAAATTTTATTTGCAACAGTCGGTACCTCGGGGATGTCGGTGGATTTGTGCATGACCCCATTCGGTGGTTCGGTGGACCCGTGCTAGTATTTTGGCCATAACCTTCGGCTCCCTTGTCCGTTCCACGTGCAGTTCACCATTCTGGAAAGCCCTTCCCGATGCCAACGACGTGGTGCACTTCTCGGGGATTTTCTATGGTTCATCGGTACCTCGAGGATGTCGGTGGATTTGTACATGAACCTATTTGGTGATTCGGCGGACCCGTGCTAGTATTTTGGTCATAACTTTTGGCTCCCTTGTCCGTTCCACGTGCAGTTCACCATTCTGGAAAGCCCTTTCCGATGCCATGGACGTGGTGCACTTTTCAGGGATTTTCTATGGTTCATCGGTACCTCGGGGATGTAGGTGGATTTGTGCATGACCCCATTTGGTGGTTCGGTGGACCTGTGCTAGTATTTTGGCCGTAACCTTCGGCTCCCTTGTCCGTTCCACGTGCAGTTCACCATTGTGGAAAGCCCTTTCCGATGCCAACGACGTGGTGCACTTCTTAGGGATTTTCTATGGTTCATCGGTACCTCGGGAATGTAGGTGGATTTGTGCATGACCCCATTCGGTGGTTCGGTGGACCTGTGCTAGTATTTTGGCCGTAACCTTCGGCTCCCTTGTCCGTTCCACGTGCAGTTCACCATTCTGGAAAGCCCTTTCCGATGCCAACGACGTGGTGCACTTTGTAAGGATTTTCTATAGTTCATCGGTACCTCGGGAATGTAGGTGGATTTGTGCATGACCCCATTCGGTGGTTCGGTGGACCCGGGCTAGTATTTTGGCCATAACATTTGGCTCCCTTGTCCGTTCCATGTGCAGTTCACCATTCTGGAAAGCCCTTTCCGATGCCAACGACGTGGTGCACTTCTCGGGGATTTTCTGGGGTTCGTCGGTACGTCGGGGATGTCGGTGGATTTGTGCATGACCCCATTCGGTGGTTCGGTGGACCCGTGCTAGTATTTTGGCCATAACCTTCGGCTCCCTTGTCCGTTCCACGTGCAGTTCACCATTCTGGAAAGCCCTTCCCGATGCCAACGATGTGGTGCACTTCTCGGGGATTTTATGTGGTTCATCGGTACCTCGAGGATGTCGGTGGATTTGTACATGACCCTATTCGGTGGTTCGGTGGACCCGTGCTAGTATTTTGGCCATACCCTTCGGCTCCCTTGTCCGTTCCACGTGTAGTTCACCATTCTGGTAAGCACTTTCCGATGCCAACGACATGGTACACTTCTCAGGGATTTTCTATGGTTCATCGGTACCTCGGGGATGTAGGTGGATTTGTGCACGACCCCATTCGGTGGTTCGGTGGATCCGTGCTAGTATTTTGGACTTAACCTTCGGCTCCGTTGTCCGTTCCACGTGCAGTTCACCATTCTGGAAAGCCCTTTCCGATGCCAACGACGTGGGGCACTTCTCAGGGATTTTCTATGGTTCATCGATACCTCGGGGATGTAGGTGGATTTGTGCATGACCCAATTCGGTGGTTCGGTGGACCCGTGCTAGTATTTTGGCCTTAACCTTCGTCTCCCTTGTCCGTTCCACGTGCAGTTCACCATTCTGGAAAGCCCTTTCCGATGCCAACGACGTGGTTCACTTCTCAGGGATTTTCTATGGTTCATCGGTACCTCCACTACTAGAATTTCGGTCTTTAATGGGGAGAAATCTCCTCATTAATTGTTCATTTCTCCTCATTAAAATTATTTAATGAGGAGATCTCGATCCTCATTGCCACCTCCGCTGCTAAAGATATATAATGAGGAGAATTGGAACTCCTCATTGACTATATCATACATTTAATGAGGATATATTCTACTCATTAAAATTATTTTTAAAGACGACATAACTCCTCATTAAAAGACCATTTTCTCCTCATCAAATCATGAAACATTAACAATACATCTCCTCATTAAAAGACCATTTGCTCCTCATTAAATTATGAAACATCAATAATGCATCTCCTCATTAAAAGACCATTTGCTCCACATTAAATCATGAAATATTAATAATAATTTTGAAGCCCAAAACTACATTAAATAAAGCAAGCCAATATAAGTTTTATACTTGATGAAATACATCAATGATTCAATATATACAATGATAGATTATTCCCCAAAAGATAAGTTACACATAAATGTAAATTTAAAGAATTTTCTAATATATATAACATCCCTAAAAGAAACACGTTGCTTTCCGAATATGCTTACGTACTACAAAGAATTGGCTGATGGAAAGTGCTTGTTTATACATCTTTGATTGCCGGATTATTGTCCCAGCACTCCTTTTCAAACGATGCGGTATTACTCCTTTCAATTGATACCGTTCCACCATATCCAACTTAGGTTGGAGAACAAAATCTTGTCGATTTGATCTAAAATACTTGAATTTCTTGATAAGGCATAAGGGAATATAAAAGAACTCAACACTTAACCAAATCAAAATGGAAACAAAACCACTATACACCCCAAATTACTCAAAACTTTTTATCACTTAAAGCACATCTAAGATACAAATAAATTTTCTTCAAGTTGATGTCCACTTTCTTGTTCGTTGAGTTCTATAAATCAAATATCTTATTGTTCAAAAAAATTGCAAAATAGGGACAATGAAAAGTAGACTTGATTGCACACTATAAAATTGAATAGAAAAAGAATTCCTTAAGAGACATATTTATCATCATCAACATATAGATTATTATCCAAGAGAGAATATTAAGAGCACAGGGTGCTAGGCCAAGAATTGAACGATCAAATCAGAAAGTTATCTTATGAATCCTTGTTGAAACTCTCATACTACATCAGAATTCAGATTCATCTGGCCTAGATTTTTTTACTTATATTATATGTGCACCTAATTCAACATATCGATAATGCATTGAACATGATATGGTCTGCATATTTTTAATGAAAGACTCAAAGGAAAGAAAAATAAAACACCCACTTTTCGATGTTGGATAGAGGGCTCATTCATGCTGCTGAAATTCTGGGATCACACCAGATCAATTTGGCCGGTTTCAAGAATTCTTAGAGGTTCATGTTCATTTGGCCCAATTTACATGTGTCATGATGTTATAATGTTTTGTTTCACTTGTGACTGTTTTTGTTCTAGCCCAAAAGACTATTGTAAGTGGACTCATACAAGAACTTTAACTTAAGCAAACTAAGGGCTTATACAATGGCTTTATCAAATAGATTATCAAGGATCAAAACAAGGCCTAGAACAAACATATCACACTTATTGAAACAGTGAGTGCAAACTTAGTACAGATTCAATCAAATTTTTAGGCAACATAAACCAAATTCCAAGGCTCATACAAAGGTTCTCTTTGATAGAATTATAAATAAACACACAAAAAAACACCAGAACTAACTAAAGAGTTTAAGTATAGAGTTGGCACACATAAAACGAATTCATGTTCGTGTAGTCATCATTCACCTACAAACTCTATAAAAAGATCAAGAAAAAGACTATTCTCTGTATAAAATGTGAAAGGAAGCTATGACCTCACGTAATTGAAGATTATAAGAAAGCCCGAAGGGTTAAAATAATAAGGAACATGGATGGTTACCTGACTACGAGAGTCCAGCTTAACATGAGATTCATGCTTAAACCTCCGATTTTGCAGATCCTACAGTTCAAGTTTTGATCAGTAATGAGCACGAGCGCAGAGACACTAAATAAATCATAACAATCCCCGAATCAGAAGATAAACACATTCAAACAAATCACATGTTTTAGGGACTGATGCACAACCAGGAAACTAACATGACACTAACTTAGACAAAAATAGATTGCACATTGCAGTTGGACAGTAAAATAGACTCAAACCAAGGCCTAAACATGAAATAAACTAGCCTTCAATTTGTTTTAATACAAGCTAAAACAGACAAATACATGAACTTGTTACGTGACATAATATATGCAAAATGAATGCCAAAACAGATTAGCATTTAAGGCTAAACATAGTGAATTGCAAACATGATCACTAAACATTACACAAGCTCAAAACAGATTTCTAAGGCAGACGGTTATTTAACCAGGTATATCAGATAATATGACACAATTCAAACCACTAAGGAACATGTAAGCTAAGGACATAAATCATTCTGTTCAAAAATAATCATTTAAAAAATTAAAGGACATAAATCACTCAAATATCTCTGCTCATGTTTTCTCTGACAAAACAGGGAAGATGTTGTGTAATAATACTATGTCAAAAGCAATGTGCGACAAAACTAATGTTGAACCGCATAAATACCCAATGTTACAAACACATGAAGTGAAACCATTTATCCCTACCATGTTGTACCCGTAAGTTCGGGATAAAGGACTAATCAACTGCTTACTCTAGAGAACACCGAAACAATCAACTATAAAGTGGGAAAATTAAGCTATGAAGTGGTTACCAATTTATTTTTGAAACAAATACTACCTTATGCATGGACTAATACCTCAATTGCGTATATGTTATCTCATAAAGTAGAACCTTCTTTCAATTATGAGATGCCTCTAACTCTATATACAAGAATAGAAATACAAATATGTCATGTTATCATCCAAAACTAAACTTTGACCGAGATATAATTTGTATCATATTAGTGGATACATAAAAAGGTCGAAATGTAAGGAACAAGTTGTTCTTGAAGTCGGGTAAAAGATTATTTGGGGACATTTAGTAATATGAGATGGATGACAAGGAATTAAGGCATTAGCTTGTGTTCCCGACTATTCTAGTTCACCAAAATAAAAACTTATCATAGAATACATAGACACCAAAAATCATGCTTTGAAAAACATTTATTAAACAAAGAAAATCCTGGATATAAATAGTTACGTAACAGAGATTTGATGGTAATATTTGTACTCATTGGCATGCCTCCACCATCAACTCGCCTTTTCAAAAAAAAATTCACGACTTAATCTAATGCACTTAGATACCTTAAATCCAGGCAACTTGAGCTACAATGACTGAACGAACCTAAAGGTAAACCCCAAAAGACGCTACAAAGCGGACCAATATCCAAATAGGCAACATCTCGAGATGCGGACTCGATTTGCAATAGACAAATGCAATGAAAAACCCGAACTTAGGCAATGCGGACACACCTTAACTCGATGCAATGAGAAGAACAAAAAGCTTAAGTCGAACATGACTTAACGTACCTAAAATGCGAGACTCAACTTAAACAGACCAATCCAAAACACTATGTCCAAACTTTAAAACATCAAGATCTGATTTCATAACAAGATGAACAGACATTCACTAACTTGATCACTCCACGGCTTAATTGATATTCTAACAACCGTGAGATTTATGGGCAAATACCTATATCTAGTATAAATCGAGTGGACATTGTCGCGTCATAATCAAGGAATAAAAGGAAAGAATGAGAATCTATCAAAAAGATGCAAGGGTTCTTAAAAAGTGAATGTATTATTACCGGCTTAACTCTTTCCTTGGAAGATTGCGACTTGTACAATGGAAACTCAAATAGGAAAGTGTCTTTGAACCATTGAGGTATATTCCCATATAGAGCAGGAGAAAACAAAATGAGTGGTCGAATGATCGCTTTGCAAATTTGATGAATATATTCCTATCAAGTACCAAGCTAACCGAAAAAAATACCCGAAGCATTTCCTTCCCCTGTTCCATTATATTTGCTAGGTTTGTCGCATCGCTTATCTCATCAAGTACCAAAGCCCATAACATAAGATTATAAGAGAGTTCAAAAGGGGTGAGATAAGCAAACACTTTCACCACTTTCCCCGATAACAAAATCACGCAAAAAAGAGAATGGTAGGTCATTTACACCACTCAAATAACTCTAAAAGCCAAGAAGTATCAAGATGGCTACCTTCGGTTGTCTTTTGGAAGTGTCATCAACAAAAAACCACTGCGATGTTTGAAGTGTCATCAACTCGAAGTTATACATATGGGAATTTGTTCTCGAACCCATCTCTTCTACAAATGGTAGCCAAATCGATGCTAGATAGGCTAGAGGAAATAAACTCACCGATATGACAACTTCAAATGAGAAGATTGTCCACTCATCAACTTCAACCGGGCGGATTATCCAACACCATATCGATCAACGACATACTCTCTCAAAGAAAACTAAAAATATATTCATGTTATAAGTCAACAAACACTTGGAAGGAGGACATCGGCATTAATAAATAGAAAATATGCACAATGACTACGGGTCATATATTCTTACCGATTTCAATCGACGGCTTAGATACCTTGTGAAATTCACAACTTTATAAGCTTACTTGTACATTTAAAAACCACGAAACATCTAGTAATTTAGTAAGCAAAAATTGAATATCAAATAAAAGGGCAAAAAGTGGCTACCAGGTATACATCAACTCACAAAGAAACATTTCAGTCTCTTATTGATCAACTTTGAATCCCACCAAAAAACTTGAAAAACCCACTATATCAATATTAATTCAATACAAGAATAAACACAAACACCCGTGATCAATGACAAAAAAAGTTACCCGATTTGAAACAAATGAAAGGAATATAGGTTAGAATTCGTTCAACAAAAGTTGCGGTGTAAAATCAAATGAAAAAAGAACAATTGTAGTGAACTAAAAATTAAATATAAGAGGAAGAGCGAGTAGTCAAATGGTATGGCTGTGGACATAATTGAAAACCTTTGGGTTTAGAGATTTGAGAACAATAACCAACCGGCCTCATTGGAGGTCTTAGAAAAGTCTCCATGCGATTCCTTCTTTCTCTTCCAACCAAAGTTTCATCTTTGAAATCTTATTCAACCCCACTTCCCCTTCCCACACCTTAACACAATTACTTGTTCAAATCAACGAAAGTTTGGTAGCATAGCCGAATTTCGGTAGCGATTTGTGACAGAAATCGATTCATGAGAGGAAGTCGATTTATAAGATGAAATCGATCGGGTTGTAGAGCGGGAAAGACACAAGATTCGTTCGAGAAGAGAGCTGAATAACAGAGATGATAGATTATGGGCTAAATTAGGGCAAAGATGTTAAGTGACGAGAGCTAAACGCAGACGTGAAGGCCACCGGCCGGAGCAAGGAGAAACATAAAGAATGGTAGAGGGGAGGAGCAGATGAAAGCTTATCGATTTCAATTATTTTGGGGAAATTAGGGTTAGGAAGGATGGGTTTGAATGGGAAATTATTTTGTTTAATTTTTGTTTTTTAAGATGTTTAATTATAATAATGTTAAGGATAGTAAAATAATAATAAAAATAACATTTTTAATGAGGATATTTTATTTAGTGTATATATTATGAGGAGAAATTTAATGAATAATGAGGAGAATTAAAATTTCGTCATCAACCAATAAAAAAAATTTAAGTCTCCTCATTATACGTATCATTTAATGGCAAAATTTCAGCTCCTCATTAAATTCTCCTCATTAGAACACACTTTTCTTGTAGTGCTCGAGGATGTCGGTGGATTTGTACATGAACCTATTTGGTGATTCGGTGGACCCGTGCTAGTATTTTGGTCATAACCTTTGGCTCCCTTGTCCGTTCCATGTGCAGTTCACCATTCTGGAAAGCCCTTTCCGATGGCATGGACGTGGTGCACTTTTCAGGGATTTTCTATGGTTCATCGGTACCTCGGGGATGTAGGTGGATTTGTGCATGACCTCATTCGGTGGTTCGGTGGACGTGTGCTAGTATTTTGGCCGTAACCTTCGGCTCCCTTGTCCGTTCCACGTGCAGTTCACCATTCTGGAAAGACCTTTCCAATGCCAACGACGTGGTGCACTTCTTAGGGATTTTCTATGGTTCATCGGTACCTCGGGAATGTAGGTGGATTTGTGCATGACCCCATTCGGTGGTTCGGTGGACCCGGGCTAGTATTTTGGCCATAACATTTGGCTCCCTTGTCCGTTCCACGTGCAGTTCACCATTCTGGAAAACCCTTTCCGATGCCAACGACGTGGTGCACTTCTCGGGGATTTTCTGGGGTTCGTCGGTACGTCGGGGATGTCGGTGGATTTGTGCATGACCCCATTCGGTGGTTCGGTGGACCCGTGCTAGTATTTTGGCCATAACCTTCGGCTCCCTTGTCCGTTCCACGTGCAGTTCACCATTCTGGAAAGCCCTTCCCGATGCCAACGATGTGGTGCACTTTTCGGGGATTTTTTGTGGTTCGTCGGTACCTCGAGGATGTCGGTGGATTTGTACATGACCCTATTCGGTGGTTCGGTGGACCGGTGCTAGTATTTTGGCCATAACCTTCGGCTCCCTTGTCCGTTCCACGTGCAGTTCACCATTCTGGTAAGCACTTTCCGATTCCAACGACATGGTGCACTTCTTAGGGATTTTCTATGGTTCATCGGTACCTCGCGGATATAGGTGGATTTGTGCATGACCCCATTCGGTGGTTCGGTGGATCCGTGCTAGTATTTTGGACTTAACCTTCGGCTCCGTTGTTCGTTCCACGTGCAGTTCACCATTCTGGAAAGCCCTTTCCGATGCCAACGACGTGGTGCACTTCTCAGGGATTTTCTATGGTTCTTCGGTACCTCGGGGATGTAGGTGGATTTGTGCATGACCCCATTCGGTGGTTCGGTGGACCCGTGCTAGTATTTTGGCCTTAACCTTCGTCTCCCTTGTCCGTTCCACGTGCAGTTCACCATTCTGGAAAGCCCTTTCCGATGCCAACGACATGGTTCACTTCTCAGGGATTTTCTATGGTTCATCGGTACCTTGGGGATGTAGGTGGATTTGTGCATGACGCCATTCGGTGGTTCGGTGGACCCGTGCTAGTATTTTGGCCTTAACCTTCGGCTCCCTTGTCCGTTCCACGTGCAGTTCACTTTTCTGGAAAGCCATTTCCGATGCCAACGATGTGGTGCACTTCTCGGGGATTTTCTGTGGTTCGTCGGTACCTCGGGGATGTCGGTGGATTTGTGCATGACCCCATTCGGTGGTTCGGTGGACCCGAGCTAGTATTTTGGCCATAACCTTTGGCTCCCTTGTCCGTTCCACGTGCAGTTCACCATTCTGGAAAGCCCTTTCCGATGCCAACGACGTGATGCACTTCTTGGGGATTTTCTGGGGTTCGTCGGTACCTCGGGGATGTAGGTGGATTTGTGCATGACCCCATTCGGTGGTTCGGTGGACCCGTGCTAGTATTTTGGCCATAACCTCGGCTCCCTTGTCCGTTCCACGTGAGTTCACCATTCTGGAAAGCCCTTTCCGATCCCAACAACGTGGTGCATTTCTTGGGGATTTTCTGTGGTTCATCGGTACCTCGGGGATGTCGGTGGATTTGTGCATGGCCCCATTCGGTGGTTCGGTGGACCCGTGCTAGTATTTTGGCCATAACCTTCGGCTCCCTTGTCCGTTCAACGTGCAGTTCACCATTCTGGAAAGACCTTTCCGATGCCAACGATGTGATGCACTTCTCGAGGATTTTCTGTGGTTTGTCGGTACCTCGGGGATGTCGATGGATTTGTGCATGACCCCATTCGGTGGTTCGGTCGACCCATGCTAGTATTTTGGCCATAACCTTCGGCTCCCTTGTCCGTTCCACGTGCAGTTCACCATTCTGGACAACCTTTTCCGATGCCAACGACGTGGTGTACTTCTCAGGGATTTTCTGGGGTTCGTCGGTACCTCGGGGATGTCGGTGGGTTTGTGCATGACCCCATTCGGTGGTTCGGTGGACCCGTGCTAGTATTTTGGCCAAAACCTTCGGCTCCCTTGTCCGTTCCACGTGCAGTTCACAATTCTGGAAAGCCCTTCCCGATGCCAACGACGTGGTGCACTTCTCGTGGATTTTCTGTGGTTCATCGGTACCTCGGGGATGTCGGTGGATTTGTGCATGACCCCATTCAGTGGTTCGGTGGACCCGTGCTAGTATTTTGGCCATAACCTTCGGCTCCCTTGTCCGTTCCACGTGCAGTTCACCATTCTGGAAAGCCCTTTCCGATGCCAACGACGTGGTGCACTTCTCGGGGATTTTCTATGGTTCGTCGGTACCTCGGGGATGTAGGTGGATTTGTGCATGACCCCATTCGGTGGTTTAGTGGACCCGTGCGAGTATTTTGGCCTTAACCTTCGGCTCCCTTGTCCGTTCCACGTGCAGTTCACCATTCGGAAAGCCCTTTCCGATTCCAACGATGTGGTGCACTTCTCAGGGATTTTCTGGGGTTCGTCGGTACCTCGGGGATGTCGGTGGATTTGTGCATGACCCCATTCGGTGGTTCGGTGGACCCATGCTAATATTTTGGCCATAACCTTCGGCTCCCTTGTCCGGTCCACGTGCAGTTCACCATTCTGGGAAATCCCTTTCCGATGCCAACGACGTGGTGCACTTCTCGGGGATTTTCTATGGTTCATCGATACCTCGGGGATGTAGGTGGATTTGTGCATGACTCCATTTGGTAGTTTGGTGGACCTGTGCTAGTATTTTGGCCATAACCTTCGGCTCCCTTGTCCGTTCCACGTGCAGTTCACCATTCTGGAAAGCCCTTTCCGATGCCAACGACATGGTGCACTTCTCGGGGATTTTTGTGGTTCGTCGGTACCTCGGTGATGTTGGTGGATTTGTGAATGACCACATTCGGTGGTTCGGTGGACCCGTGCTAGTATTTTGGCCATAACCTTCGGCTCCCTTGTCCGTTCCACGTGCAGTTCACCATTCTGGAAAATCCTTTCCGTTGCCAACGACGTGGTCCACTTCTCGGGGATTTTCTGTGGTTCGTCGGTACCTCGGGGATGTAGGTGGATTTGTGCATGACCCCATTCGGTGGTTCGGTGGTTCGGTGGACCCGTGCTAGTATTTTGGCCATAACCTTCGGCTCCCTTGTCCGTTCAACCTGCAGTTCACAATTCTGGGAAGCCCTTTCCGATGGCAACGACGTGGTGCACTTCTCGGGGATTTTCTGTGGTTCGTCGGTACCTCGGGATGTCGGTGGATTTGTGCATGACCCCAATCGGTGGTTCGGTGGACCCGTGCTAGTATTTTCGCCATAACCTTCGGCTCCCTTGTCCGTTCCACGTGCAGTTCACCATTCTGGAAAGCCCTTTCCGATGCCAACGACATGGTGCACTTCTCGGGGATTTTCTGTGGTTCGTCGGTACCTCGGTGATGTTGGTGGATTTGTGCATGACCCCATTCGGTGGTTCGGTGGACCCGTGCTAGTATTTTGGCCATAACCTTCGGCTCCCTTGTCCGTTCCACGTGCAGTTCACCATTCTGGAAAGCCCTTTCCGATGCCAACGACGTGGTGCACTTCTCGGGGATTTTCTATGGTTCGTCGGTACCTCGGGGATGTTGGTGGATTTGTGCATGACCCCATTCGGTGGTTCGGTGGACCCGTGCTAGTATTTTGGCCATAACCTTCGGCTCCCTTGTCCGTTCCACGTGCGCTTCACCATTCCGGAAAGCCCTTTTCGATGCCAACGACGTGGTGCACTTCTCGGGGATTTTCTCGTGGTTCGTTGGTACCTCGGGGATGTAGTTGGATTTGTGCATGACCCCATTCGGTGGTTCGGTGGACCCGTGCTAGTATTTTGGCCATAACCTTCGGCTCCCTTGTCCGTTCCACGTGCAGTTCACCATTCTGGAAAGTCCGTTCCGATGCCAACGAAGTGGTGCATTTCTCGGGATTTTCTCGTGGTTCGTCGGTACCTCGGGGATGTAGGTGGATTTGTGCATGACCCCATTCGGTGGTTCGGTGGACCCGTGCTAGTATTTTGGCCATAACCTTCGGCTCCCTTGTCCGTTCCACGTGCAGTTCACCATTCTGGAAAATCCTTTCCGATGCCAACGACGTGGTCCACTTCTCGGGGATTTTCTGTGGTTCGTCGGTACCTCGGGGATGTAGGTGGATTTGTGCATGACCCCATTCGGTGGTTCGGTGGACCCGTGCTAGTATTTTGGCCATAACCTTCGGCTCCCTTGTCCGTTCCACGTGCAGTTCACCATTCTGGAAAGCCTTTTCCGATGCCAACGACGTGGTGCACTTCTCGGGGATTTTCTATGGTTCGTCGGTACCTCGGGGATGTCGGTGGGTTTGTGCATGACCCCATTCGGTGGTTCGGTGGACCCGTGCTAGTATTTTGCCATAACCTTCGGCTCCCTTGTCCGTTCCACGTGCAGTTCACCATTCTGGAAAGCCCTTTCCGATGCCAACGACATGGTGCACTTCTCGGGGATTTTCTGTGGTTCGTCGGTACCTCGGTGACGTTGGTGGATTTGTGCATGACACCATTCGGTGGTTCGGTGGACCCGTGCTAGTATTTTGGCCATAACCTTCGGCTCCCTTGTCCGTTCCACGTGCAGTTCACCATTCCGGAAATACCTTTCCGATGCCAACGACATGGTGCACTTCTCGGGGATTTTTTGTGGTTCGTCGGTACCTCGGTGATGTTGGTGGATTTGTGCATGACCCCATTCGGTGGTTCGGTGGACCCGTGCTAGTATTTTGGCCATAACCTTCGGCTCCCTTGTCCGTTCCACGTGCAGTTCACCATTCTGGAAAGCCCTTTTCGATGCCAACGACGTGGTGCACTTCTCGGGGATTTTCTATGGTTCGTCGGTACCTCGGGGATGTAGGTGGATTTGTGCATGACCCCATTCGGTGGTTCGGTGGACCCGTGCTAGTATTTTGGCCATAACCTTCGGCTCCCTTGTCCGTTCCACCTGCAGTTCACAATTCTGGCCCTTTTCGATGGCAACGATGTGGTGCACTTCTCGGGGATTTTCTGTGGTTCGTCGGTACCTCGGGTATGTCGGTGGATTTGTGCATGACCCCAATCGGTGGTTCGGTGGACCCGTGCTAGTATTTTGGCCATAACCTTCGGCTCCCTTGTCCGTTCCACGTGCAGTTCACCATTCTGGAAAGCCCTTTCCGATGACAACGACGTGGTCCACTTCTCGGGGATTTTCTGTGGTTCGTCGATACCTCGGCGATGTAGGTGGATTTGTGCATGACCCCATTCGGTGGTTTGGTGGACCTGTGCTAGTATTTTGGCCATAACCTTCGGCTCCCTTGTCCGTTCCACGTGCAGTTCACCATTCTGGAAAGACCTTTTCTATGCCAACAACATGGTGCACTTCTCAGGGATTTTCTGTGGTTTGTCGGTACCTCGGTGATGTTGGTGGATTTATGTATGGCCCCATTCGATGGTTCGGTGGACCCGTGCTAGTATTTTGGCCATAACCTTCGGCTCCCTGTCCGTACCACGTGCAGTTCACCATTCTGGAAAGCCCTTTCCGATGCCAATGACGTGGTGCACTTCTCGGGGATTTTCTATGGTTCGTCGGTACCTCGGGGATGTAGGTGGATTTGTGCATGACCCCATTCGGTGGTTCGGTGGACCTGTGCTAGTATTTTGGCCATAACCTTCGGCTCCCTTGTCCGTTCCACGTGCAGTTCACCATCCTGGAAAGCCCTTTCCGATGATAACAACATGTGCACTTCTCGGGGATTTTCTGTGGTTCGTCGGTACCTCGGTGATGTTGGTGGATTTATGTATGGCCCCATTCGATGGTTCGGTGGACCCGTGCTAGTATTTTGGCCATAACCTTCGGCTCCCTGTCCGTACCACGTGCAGTTCACCATTCTGGAAAGCCCTTTCCGATGCCAATGACGTGGTGCACTTCTCGGGGATTTTCTGTGGTTCGTCGGTACCTCGGGGATGTAGGTGGATTTGTGCATGACCCCATTCGGTGGTTCGGTGGACCCGTGCTAGTATTTTGGCCATAACCTTCGGCTCCCTTGTCCGTTCCACGTGCAGTTCACCATCCTGGAAGGCCCTTTCCGATGATAACAATATGTGCACTTCTCAGGGATTTTTTGTGGTTCGTCGGTACCTCGGGGATGTAAGTGGATTTGTGCATGACCCTATTCGGTGGTTCGGTGGAACCGTGCTAGTATTTTGGCCATAACCTTTGGCTCCCTTGTCTGTTCCACGTGCAGTTCACCATTCTGGAAAATCCTTTCCGATGCCAACGACGTGGTCCACTTCTCGGGGATTTTCTGTGGCTCGTCGGTACCTCGGGGATGTAGGTGGATTTGTGCATGACCCCATTCGGTGGTTCGGTGGACCCGTGCTAGTATTTTGGCCATAACCTTCGGCTCCCTTGTCCGTTCCACGTGCAGTTCACCATTCTGGAAAGCCCTTTCCGATGCCAACGACGTGGTCCACTTCTCGGGGATTTTCTGTGGTTCGTCGATACCTCGGGGATGTAGGTGGATTTGTGCATGACCCCATTCGGTGGTTTGGTGGACCTGTGCTTGTATTTTGGCCATAACCTTCGGCTCCCTTGTCCGTTCCACATGCAGTTCACCATTCTGGAAATCCCTTTCCGATGCCAACGACATGGTGCACTTCTCGGGGATTTTCTGTGGTTTGTCGGTACCTCGGTGATGTTGGTGGATTTGTGCATGACCCCATTCGGTGGTTCGGTGGACCCGTGCTAGTATTTTGGCCTAACCTTCGGCTCCCTTGTCCGTTCCACGTGCAGTTCACCATTCTGGAAAGTATGTTCCAATGCCAACGAAGTGGTGCACTTCCCGGGGATTTTCTCGTGGTTCGTCGTTACCTCGGGGATGTAGATGGATTTGTGCATGACCCCATTCGGTGGTTCGGTGGACCCGTGCTAGTATTTTGGCCATAACCTTCGGCTCCCTTGTCCGTTCCACGTGCAGTTCACCATTCTGGAAAATCCTTTCCGATGCCAACGACGTGGTCCACTTCTCCGGGATTTTCTGTGGTTCGTCGGTACCTCGGGGATGTAGGTGGATTTGTGCATGACCCCATTCGGTGGTTCGGTGGACCCGTGCTAGTATTTTGGCCATAACCTTCGGCTCCCTTGTCCGTTCCACCTGCAGTTCACAATTCTGGAAAGCCCTTTCCGATGCCAACGACGTGGTGCACTTCTCGGGGATTTTCTGTGGTTCGTCGGTACCTCGGGGATATAGGTGGATTTGTGCATGAGCCCATTCGGTGGTTCGGTGGACCCGTGCTAGTATTTTGGCCATAACCTTCGGCTCCCTTGTCCGTTCCACGTGCGCTCACCATTCTGGAAAGCCCTTTCCGATGCCAACGACGTGGTCCACTTCCCGGGGATTTTCTGTGGTTCATCGATACCTCGGGGATGTAGGTGGATTTGTGCATGACCCCATTCGGTGGTTTGGTGGACTTGTGCTTGTATTTTGGCCATAACCTTCGGCTCCCTTGTCCGTTCCACGTGCAGTTCACCATTCTGGAAAGCCCTTTCCGATGCCAACGACTTGGTGCACTTCTCGGGGATTTTCTGTGTTTCGTCGGTACCTCGGTGATGTTGGTGGATTTGTGCATGACCCCATTCGGTGGTTCGGTGGACCCGTGCTAGTATTTTGGCCATAACCTTCGGCTCCCTTGTCCGGTCCACGTGCAGTTCACCATTCTGGAAATCCCTTCCTGATGCCAACGACGTTTTGCACTTCTCGGGGATTTTCTGTGGTTCGTCGGTACCTCGGGGATGTAGGTGGATTTGTGCATGACCCCATTCGGAGGTTCGGTGGACCCGTGCTAGTATTTTGGATATAACCTTCGGCTCCCTTGTCCGTTCCACGTGCAGTTCACCATTCTGGAAAGTCCTCTCTGATGCCAACGACGTGGTGCACTTCTCGGGGATTTTCTGTGGTTCGTCGGTACCTCGGGGATGTCGGTGGATTTGTGCATGACCCCATTCGGTGGTTCGGTGGACCCGTGCTAGTATTTTGGCCATAACCTTCGGTTCCTTGTCCGTTCCACGTGCGGTTCACCATTCCGGAAAATCCTTTCCGATGCCAACGACGTGATCCACTTCTCGGGGATTTTCGGTGGTTCGTCGGTACCGTCGGGGATGTCGGTGGAGTTGTCAATTATTTTTATACGATTTATAACGATATATTTTATCAATTATTTTCCCCATATTCATATTATTTTCATAGAAATCGAGCTTATATTGAGATATTGAGCAAATGGTGTTTTTAATAGGTTAATTGCAAAATATTTGTAGGGATTGAAGAGAGGATTCTACAGGATTTTGAATCACTTCATTCCGACTTATGAGGCCTGAGATATGAGCGTTACAAGTTTGGATGCTGTTGCTGAAACTAGTGGAAAATCCCGAAAACGACTCGGGATACGACGGGCTAATCAAAAAGGCGTTTTCTGAAGAGGAGTCCTTAATGAAAGTTGTAGAGTTTTCCGAGGGCTTAATTATGACATTCGGATCATAATTTTTGGAGGTCTACAACTCAAGATATGAATTTTAGAAGTTTGAGTCCAAACTCTAAACCAGCGTTCACAGCAGCAAATTGATACAGAGAGTTCAAACGGAGTTCAAACGAACGTTCAGCTGCGTCCACCGCCTCAATTGCACAACCGACTTAAGCATTGAAACAGCAGCCGACATTACTATCTATAAATAGCAGCGCATCATGGAACCCTAAATCATACAATTACACGCAGCAGCCAGAGAACTCCAAAATTCTGAGCAGGGCTTTACCTCGGTCGATTGAGCCTTGTGCTCGATCGACCGAGGGTTAGATTAGGTAGATTAGTTATTTATTTCCGTTTCTTCTTTCCCATGATGATGTTTTGAAGCTATCAAACTTGGAGCAGCCATGGTTAATTTTTCCAAAGCAGCGTTTTTATTTGTTTCTTTGGATGATCTTGTAAGTGTTTAATTCAAGTTCGTATCTTTTCTATGATTATTTGTTATTGCAAATTTATATCGAAAGATGTTTGCGATTGATGTTTACCATAGGACGAAAGTCGGTGTAAACGCGAGATCACCATAGGAAAGAATAGACGTTTTGATCTATGTCAAGCGAAAGTTGATAGGTTGAATGTCTAGGTTGTTAGATCTAATAAATCTTGCACCTTGGTTTATGTTATGATGCGTTAATCTCCATAAATCGAAAGATAGAGATTGATAGGCGAATTCATCTACGAAAGTAGGAATTCATACGTTTGATAGGTGAAACCACAACTTTGTTTAAATCGTTAAGATAATCTAGGGAAGAATTAAAGGGTTGCGGGACGGTGGATCATCGGTTGTTCTATGTTTAATTGCTTGAATCATTATCATGTTAGTTAGTTTTACTATTTTTCTTAGAATAGATTTTATTTATTTTGGTTCGCAATTATCTTCCCTGGCTTTGGATTAACAATCCTCTGTCCAGTTACTTTTCCGTTTTAGTTTAGGTTTAGGTTTAGTTAATAAAGAAGAATTAATTAGATTAGATTCAATATCCCTTTTCCCTGAGGATCGATACCCGTACTTATCCAACTTTACTAGCAACTACCCGGTATTCGGCCGGTTAGGAGGTAGTTTTGCATGGTAGTATAGGTTTTATAAATTTTCTTTTGTTTTAATGATGCAAAATCTCCCCAACAAAAGTGGCGCCGTTGCCGGGGAATAGGTGTCATGTTGAATCTAGTTTTGTTAGTTCTCGAATTTGTTACGTTTATCTTTTGTTTTTAATAAAAGTAGCGTTTGCCAATTCGAGAGTTTTTATTTTGCCGTGTTTCGATGACCGTAGGGTTAAGAATGTGCAAAAGTTTTTTACTCGATTTGTTTAAACGTGAAGTTTGTGTTTTTATGTAACCTAGTCTAACCCATGTGCTTAAATTTATCGTGGCTGTTCTCTGTGCTGTGCTATGTGTTGATGTATGATGTTTAATTTAGTTTAGGGTTTTCTTTGTTTTTCCCTTTATTCTCTTGTGTATTCGATATCTGGACGAGCGTTCGGTCTTTTGAACGCCCGTCCAGTACCTAACGTGCAGGTAAACGAGCGTTTGGGAGTATTGAACGCTCGTCCGTCCAAAAGGTTTCACTTCTGTTCTGGTCTGAAGAACCAAACGAGCGTCTATACTTTCTGAACGCCCGTCCAGTTCTTCATCGTGTGAACGAGCGTTGGGAAGTATTGGACGCTCGTCCGTTCAAATATTTTCAATCCTGTTCTGATTTAGAGGACCAGACGAGCGTCTATACTTTCTGAACGCCCGTCCGGTCGGTTTTCAAGGCAGACGAGCGTCTGCAAGGTGGAACGCCCGTCCAGTTCTGAATGCTAAGTGAACGTTCGTCCGGGGTTCATGGTCCAGGTTTTTCTTGATCTCATTTTTAATGCTTTTGTTTAACTTGGATTTCTTTCATTCGAGCTTCTGTGGCTATTTGATCTTTACATAGATGTCCTGAACTTATATGTTTACACCTTTCCATCTATGAATCCATGTTAAATAATTGAATCTAATTGATGATATACTTGATTCATCTAGGCAAGTTATAGTTACTGTCGGATCCCGTAGGCTATAACCTTTTTCATTGTTAGTGTAGCTAATGTCGTTTACGTATGCTACCATCCTTAGATGAATCTTGTTAGACCTTAAGACTTACGTGTTTCCTGTGTTTTTATAGTTCATATGGGTAGCTACTGTCGGTTTTCCGTATGCTACGTCCTTTCTCCATATGAGTTATACCTGTTTAGATAGATGACTGTTGGTTTCCATAAGTCTATCACTTTCGATAAGTCTTAAGGCGCGTCGGCACTAGTGACAGCACTGTCGTTTACCGTAACCTGTCATTATGTGGTAGACGTTTATATATATGTCGTGTTGCATATAGTGGGCTAGTTTTCTTTCTTTTATTTTATTTTCTTTTTGCATATCATTTAGTTGCATTTCATATAGTTGCATTGTTTTTCTATTTTTCCTTTTATTTTTCTCAAGTGTGGTCACTGTCGGTTTTCATAATACCACCTAGTTTATTTTTCTTTTTGAGTGTAGTTAACTGTCGGTTTCCGTAATACTACCTCGTTTTTATTTTATTTTTAGGATTTTTCACATAGATTGCATTGTAATGCATTTTCATATAGTTGCACCTAGCCTACTATTTTGTAATATTTCATGTATATGTTCCATCTTTATTTGAGCTTAATCTGAAAATTCTCTAGACTTCCTTTCTTGTGCTTTATATATTATATTCCCCCTTGTCCCCGAGATACTTCCGTGTTTTTCAAGTGTGCGGGATATTAGCGTTTGTGAGCTTAGACGATTTCGCTTTTCCGGTGGATGACCCACGCTTCGGATTCATTGAGCATTTACGGGTGAGGTCGACCCACTTCCGTAATAGCTCCCTTTCGAACAACGAATCAGCTAAGTTTTCTTTTTCTTTTTCATTCTGCACAACTTGAGGACAAGTTGCAATCTAAGTGTGGGGGAGGGGATGGTTTTTGTGTATCTACTTTCATTTGCTCATATTAATTATAATTTTCTATGAAAAAGTGCTAAATTTTTCAAAATTTTTTGTTTAGTCCCGAGTAACATTTCAACCGCATGCTAGTTTTATAATCTGTCACCTTTAGTTGTTTTCAGTAGTCATGTCATGTTTAAGAATAGGTTTGGTAGATTCGATACTCACTTGAACTTCATTTCACGAACCTATTAGATGAAGAGCCAAATATAGAATAGTTTCCGGCTAGCTAAAGGAAAGTTAATTCTTGATACAGATAACACTTATTTAGCATTAATGAAAGTTAAGAACTAGTGCTATACTCACAGTTAGAATCTCAGTACCTTATTGTTTTGAAAACTTTAAGAGTCTTCAATGTGTTAGAAATAATATTTGACCGAGAGTTTCCAAGGAGTTTGAAAAATATAAAAAAATATATATCTATAAATAATAAATGAATAGAATTTCTTTGCGGGAATTTTGTTTGTATATATCACCTCGAGTCCATTTGGATACTGCCCCAATTGGGGAGTGTGGTTTACCTTGGACAGTAAGGGTTTGAGTGATCTCAGGGTGACTGCCTCTAATGTAGGGGAGTGTGTTATACTTTTGAGACGCGACGATAGGAAATATAAAATATAAAATATACGTTTTTTTGGAATTCTAAGTCAAGTTGATCTAAACCCAGTTGAGACCCGAAAGGTATTTTCTTGGTACTAAGTAAAGGAGTTTAAATGTGAGTTAGTTACTATGTTCTTGGTAATTAGTTTTTGTTAGGTAAGTGCTGTAGATAGAATGAAGTTTTCGTTTAGTTGACCGGATAACTGTTAGTGCTTGATGTATTATATCAAGAGAGGATCGGTGGAAGTTTAGTAGGTTCTGCACACACATCACCGAGTGAGGTTTATTTGCTGAATACTAGCTTGTCATGATTTTGACTATATCTCGTGTCAGGTTATGTGGATTCTTGATGGTATGTTCTTGTTTTGTTTTGCTCGGGGACGAGCAAAAAGATAAGTGTGGGGGTGTTGTTTAGGGTCAATTTATACGTTTTATAAGGATATATTTTATATCAATATTCCCCATATATGGATGTTTTTCATAGAAATCGAGCCTTATATTGAGATATTGAGTAAATGGTGTTTTTAATAGGTTAATTGCAAAATGTAACGATTTATGTGCTTAAATTGTGATTTTATGTTATTTTGGGATTGTGTTACACTTTGGTATATTTTTCTATGTTATAGATACATATTTTGGCATGCAAGAGGATTAAATGATGAGGTTTTGCATGGAAGAGAAGTGAAATGGAAGGAAGATGGAGATAAAGCTTGGAATGAAGCTTTCAAGCAGCCGAACTTCCGACGCAGTTCTTGATATGATATAAAGTGATTTGACTCTCGACCTCAAGAGAAGATTTGTAGGGCTTGAAGAGAGGATTCTACAGGATTTTGAATCACTTCATTCCGACTTATGAGGCCCGAGATATGAGCGTTACAAGTTTGGATGCTGTTGCTGAAACTAGTGGAAAATCCCGAAAACGACTCGGGATACGACGGGCTAATCAAAAAGGCGTTTTCTGAAGAGGAGTCCTTAATGAAAGTTGTAGAGTTTTCCGAGGGCTTAATTATGACATTCGGATCATAATTTTTGGAGGTCTACAACTCAAGATATGAATTTTAGAAGTTTGAGTCCAAACTCTAAACCAGCGTTCACAGCAGCAAATTGATATAGAGAGTTCAAACGGAGTTCAAACGGAGTTCAAACGAACGTTCAGCTGCATCCACCGCCTCAATTGCACAACCGACTTAAGCATTGAAACAGCAGCCGACATTACTATCTATAAATAGCAGCGCATCATGGAACCCTAAATCATACAATTACACGCAACAGCCAGAGAACTCCAAAATTCTGAGCAGGGCTTTACCTCGGTCGATTGAGCCTTGTGCTCGGTCGATTGAGCCTTGTGCTCGATCGACCGAGGGTTAGATTAGGTAGATTAGTTATTTATTTCCGTTTCTTCTTTCCCATGATGATGTTTTGAAGCTATCAAACTTGGAGCAGCCATGGTTAATTTTTCCAGCAGCGTTTTTATTTGTTTCTTTGGATGATCTTGTAAGTGTTTAATTCAAGTTCGTATCTTTTCTATGATTATTTGTTATTGCAAATTTATATCGAAAGATGTTTGCGATTGATGTTTACCATAGGACGAAAGTCGGTGTAAACGCGAGATCACCATAGGAAAGAATAGACGTTTTGATCTATGTCAAGCGAAAGTTGATAGGTTGAATGTCTAGGTTGTTAGATCTAATAAATCTTGCACCTTGGTTTATGTTATGATGCGTTAATCTCCGTAAATCGAAAGATAGAGATTGATAGGCGAATTCATCTACGAAAGTAGGAATTCATACGTTTGATAGGTGAAACCACAACTTTTTTTAAATCGTTAAGATAATCTAGGGAAGAATTAAAGGGTTGCGGGACGGTGGATCATCGGTTGTTCTATGTTTAATTGCTTGAATCATTATCATGTTAGTTAGTTTTACTATTTTTCTTAGAATAGATTTTATTTATTTTGGTTCGCAATTATCTTCCCCGGCTTTGGATTAACAATCCTCTCGTCCAAGTTACTTTTCCGTTTTAGTTTAGGTTTAGGTTTAGTTAATAAAGAAGAATTAATTAGATTAGATTCAATATCCCTTTTCCCTGAGGATCGATACCCGTACTTATCCAACTTTACTAGCAACTACCCGGTATTCGGCCGGTTAGGAGGTAGTTTTGCATGGTAGTATAGGTTTTATAAATTTTCTTTTGTTTTAATGATGCAAAATCTCCCCAACAGTCGGTACCTCGGGGATGTAGGTGGATTTGTGCATGACCCCATTCGGTGGTTCGGTGGACCCGTGCTAGTATTTTGGCCATAACCTTCGGCTCCCTTGTCTGTTCCACCTGCAGTTCACAATTCTGGAAAGCCCTTTCCGATGGCAACGACATGGTGCACTTCTCGGAGATTTTCTGTGGTTCGTCGGTACCTCGGGGATGTCGGTGGATTTGTGCATGACCCCAATCGGTGGTTCGGTTGACCCGTGCTAGTATTTTGGGCATAACCTTCGGCTCCCTTGTCCGTTCCACGTGCAGTTCACCATTCTGGAAAGCCCTTTCCGATGCCAACGACGTGGTCCACTTCTCGGGGATTTTCTGTGGTTCGTCGATACCTCGGCGATGTAGGTGGATTTGTGCATGACCCCATTCGGTGGTTTGGTGGACCTATGCTAGTATTTTGGCCATAACCTTCGGCTCCCTTGTCCGTTCCACGTGCAGTTCACCATTCTGGAAAGCCCTTTTCTATGCCAACAACATGGTGCACTTCTCAGGGATTTTCTGTGGTTCGTCGGTACCTCGGTGATGTTGGTGGATTTATGTATGGCACCATTCGATGGTTCGGTGGACCCGTGCTAGTATTTTGGCCATAACCTTCGGCTCCCTGTCCGTACCACGTGCAATTCACCATTCTGGAAAGCCCTTTCCGATGCCAATGACGTGGTGCACTTCTCGGGGATTTTCTGTGGTTCGTCGGTACCTCGGGGATGTAGGTGGATTTGTGCATGACCCCATTCGGTGGTTCGGTGGACCCGTGCTAGTATTTTGGCCATAACCTTCGGTTCCCTTGTCCGTTCCACGTGCGGTTCACATTCGGAAAGCCCTTTCCGATGCCAACGAAGTGGTGCACTTCTCAGGGATTTTCTGTGGTTCGTCGGTACCTCGGGGATGTAGGTGGATTTGTTCATGACCCCATTCGGTGGTTCGGTGGACCCGTGCTAGTATTTTGGCCATAACCTTCGGCTCCCTTGTCCGTTCCACGTGCAGTTCACCATTCTGGAAAATCCTTTCCGATGCCAACGACGTGGTCCACTTCTCGGGGATTTTCTGTGGTTCGTCGGTACCTCGGGGATGTAGGTGGATTTGTGCATGACCCCATTCGGTGGTTCGGTGGACCCGTGCTAGTATTTTGGCCATAACCTTCGGCTCCCTTGTCCGTTCCACGTGCAGTTCACAATTCTGGAAAGCCCTTTCCGATGGCAACGACGTGGTGCACTTCTCGGGGATTTTCTGTGGTTCGTCGGTACCTCGGGGATGTTGGTGGATTTGTGCATGACCCCAATCGGTGGTTCGGTGGACCCGTGCTAGTATTTTGGCCATAACCTTCGGCTCCCTTGTCCGTTCCACGTGCAGTTCACCATTCTGGAAAGCCCTTTCCGATGCCAACGACGTGGTCCACTTCTCGGGGATTTTCTGTGGTTCGTCGATACCTCGGGGATGTAGGTGGATTTGTGCATGACCCCATTCGGTGGTTTGGGTGGACCCGTGCTAGTATTTTGGCCATAACCTTCGGCTCCCTTGTCCGTTCCACGTGCAGTTCACCATTCTGGAAAGCCCTTTTCGATGCCAACAACATGGTGTACTTCTCAGGGATTTTCTGTGGTTCGTCGGTACCTCGGTGATGTTGGTGGATTTATGTATGACCCCATTCGGTGGTTCGGTGGACCCGTGCTAGTATTTTGGCCATAACCTTCGGCTCCCTTGTCCGTACCACGTGCAGTTCACCATTCTGGAAAGCCCTTTCCGAAGCCAACGACGTGGTGCACTTCTCGGGGATTTTCTCGTGGTTCGTCGGTACCTCGGGGATGTAGGTGGATTTGTGCATGACCCCATTCGGTGGTTCGGTGGACCCGTGCTAGTATTTTGGCCATAACCTTCGGCTCCCTTGTCCGTTCCACGTGCAGTTCACCATTCTGGAAAGCCCTTTCCGATGATAACGACATGTGCACTTCTCGGGGATTTTCTGTGGTTCGTCGGTACCTCGGTGATGTTGGTGGATTTGTGCATGACCCCATTCGGTGGTTCGGTGGACCCGTGCTAGTATTTTGGCCATAACCTTCGGCTCCCTTGTCCGTTCCACGTGCAGTTCACCATTCTGGAAAGTCCGTTCCGATGCCAACGACGTGGTGCACTTCTCGGGGATTTTCTGTGGTTCGTCGGTACCTCGGGGATGTAGGTGGATTTGTGCATGACCCCATTCGGTGGTTCGGTGGACCCGTGCTAGTATTTTGGCCATAACCTTCGGCTCCCTTGTCCGTTCCACGTGCAGTTCACCATTCTGGAAAATCCTTTCCGATGCCAACGACGTGGTCCACTTCTCGGGGATTTTCTGTGGTTCGTCGGTACCTCGGGGATGTAGGTGGATTTGTGCATGACCCCATTCGGTGGTTCGGTGGACCCGTGCTAGTATTTTGGCCATAACCTTCGGCTCCCTTGTCCGTTCCACGTGCAGTTCACCATTATGGAAAGCCCTTTCCGATGCCAACGACGTGGTGCACTTCTCGGGGATTTTCGTGGTTCGTCGGTACCTCGGGGATGTAGGTGGATTTGTGCATGACCCCATTCGGTGGTTTGGTGGACCCGTGCTAGTATTTTGGCCATAACCTTCGGCTCCCTTGTCCGTTCCACGTGCAGTTCACCATTCTGGAAAGCCCTTTCCGATGCCAACGACATGGTGCACTTCTCGGGGATTTTCGTGGTTCGTCGGTACCTCGGTGATGTTGGTGGATTTGTGCATGACCCCATTCGGTGGTTCGGTGGACCCGTGCTTGTATTTTGGCCATAACCTTCGGCTCCCTTGTCCGTTCCACGTGCAGTTCACCATTCTGGAAAGCCCTTTCCGATGCCAACGACGTGGTGCACTTCTCGGGGATTTTACGTGGTTCGTCGGTACCTCGGGGATGTAGGTGGATTTGTGCATGACCCCATTCGGTGGTTCGGTGGACCCGTGCTAGTATTTTGGCCATAACCTTCGGCTCCCTTGTCCGTTCCACGTGCAGTTCACCATTATGGAAAGCCCTTTCCGATGCCAACGACGTGGTGCACTTCTCGGGGATTTTCTGTGGTTCGTCGGTACCTCGGGGATGTAGGTGGATTTGTGCATGACCCCATTCGGTGGTTCGGTGGACCCGTGCTAGTATTTTGGCCATAACCTTCGGCTCCCTTGTCCGTTCCACGTGCAGTTCACCATTCTGGAAAATCCTTTCCGATGCCAACGACGTGGTGCATTTCTCGGGGATTTTCGTGGTTCGTCGGTACCTCGGGGATGTAGGTGGATTTGTGCATGACCCCGTTCGGTGGTTCGGTGGACCCGTGCTAGTATTTTGGCCATAACCTTCGGCTCCCTTGTCCGTTCCACGTGCGGTTCACCATTACGGAAAGCCCTTTCCGATGCCAACGACGTGGTGCACTTCTCGGAGATTTTCGTGGTTCGTCGGTACCTCGGGGATGTCGGTGGATTTGTGCATGACCCCATTCGGGGGTTAGGTGGACCCGTGCTAGTATTTTGGCCATAACCTTCGGCTCCCTTGTCCGTTCCACGTGCAGTTCACCATTATGGAAAGCCCTTTCCGATGCCAACGACGTGGTGCACTTCTCGGGGATTTTCTGTGGTTCGTCGGTACCTCGGGGATGTAGGTGGATTTGTGCATGACCCCATTCGGTGGTTCGGTGGACCCGTGCTAGTATTTTGGCCATAACCTTCGGCTCCTTGTCCGTTCCACGTGCGGTTCACCATTCGGAAAGCCCTTTCCGATGCCAACGACGTGGTGCACTTCTCGGGGATTTTCGTGGTTCGTCGGTACCTCGGGGATGTTGGTGGATTTGTGCATGACCCATTCGGTGGTTCGGTGGACCCGTGCTAGTATTTTGGCCATAACCTTCGGCTCCCTTGTCCGTTCCACGTGCGGTTCACCATTACGGAAAGCCCTTTCCGATGCCAACGACGTGGTGCACTTCTCGGGGATTTTACGTGGTTCGTCGGTACCTCGGGGATGTAGGTGGATTTGTGCATGACCCCATTCGGTGGTTCGGTGGACCCGTGCTAGTATTTTGGCCATAACCTTCGGCTCCCTTGTCCGTTCCACGTGCAGTTCACCATTCTGGAAAGCCCTTTCCGATGCCAACGACGTGGTGCACTTCTCGGGGATTTTTTGTGGTTCGTCGGTACCTCGGGGATGTAGGTGGATTTGTGCATGACCCCATTCGGTGGTTCGGTGGACCCGTGCTAGTATTTTGGCCATAACCTTCGGCTCCCTTGTCCGTTCCACGTGCAGTTCACCATTCTGGAAAGCCCTTTCCGATGCCAACGACGTGGTGCACTTCTCGGGGATTTTCTACGTGGTTCGTCGGTACCTCGGGGATGTAGGTGGATTTGTGCATGACCCCATTCGGTGGTTCGGTGGACCCGTGCTAGTATTTTGGCCATAACCTTCGGCTCCCTTGTCCGTTCCACGTGCGGTTCACCATTACGGAAAGCCCTTTCCGATGCCAACGACGTGGTGCACTTCTCGGGGATTTTCTACGTGGTTCGTCGGTACCTCGGGGATGTCGGTGGATTTGTGCATGACCCCATTCGGTGGTTCGGTGGACCCGTGCTAGTATTTTGGCCATAACCTTCGGCTCCCTTGTCCGTTCCACGTGCGGTTCACCATTACGGAAAGCCCTTTCCGATGCCAACGACGTGGTGCACTTCTCGGGGATTTTCGTGGTTCGTCGGTACCTCGGGGATGTAGGTGGATTTGTGCATGACCCCATTCGGTGGTTCGGTGGACCCGTGCTAGTATTTTGGCCATAACCTTCGGCTCCCTTGTCCGTTCCACGTGCGGTTCACCATTCGGAAAGCCCTTTCCGATGCCAACGACGTGGTGCACTTCTCGGGGATTTTACGTGGTTCGTCGGTACCTCGGGGATGTAGGTGGATTTGTGCATGACCCCGTTCGGTGGTTCGGTGGACCCGTGCTAGTATTTTGGCCATAACCTTCGGCTCCCTTGTCCGTTCCACGTGCGGTTCACCATTACGGAAAGCCCTTTCCGATGCCAACGACGTGGTGCACTTCTCGGGGATTTTCGTGGTTCGTCGGTACCTCGGGGATGTTGGTGGATTTGTGCATGACCCCGTTCGGTGGTTCGGTGGACCCGTGCTAGTATTTTGGCCATAACCTTCGGCTCCCTTGTCCGTTCCACGTGCGGTTCACCATTACGGAAAGCCCTTTCCGATGCCAACGACGTGGTGCACTTCTCGGGGATTTTCGTGGTTCGTCGGTACCTCGGGGATGTAGGTGGATTTGTGCATGACCCGTTCGGTGGTTCGGTGGACCCGTGCTAGTATTTTGGCCATAACCTTCGGCTCCCTTGTCCGTTCCACGTGCGGTTCACCATTACGGAAAGCCCTTTCCGATGCCAACGACGTGGTGCACTTCTCGGGGATTTTACGTGGTTCGTCGGTACCTCGGGGATGTCGGTGGATTTGTGCATGACCCCGTTCGGTGGTTCGGTGGACCCGTGCTAGTATTTTGGCCATAACCTTCGGCTCCCTTGTCCGTTCCACGTGCGGTTCACCATTACGGAAAGCCCTTTCCGATGCCAACGACGTGGTGCACTTCTCGGGGATTTTACGTGGTTCGTCGGTACCTCGGGGATGTAGGTGGATTTGTGCATGACCCCGTTCGGTGGTTCGGTGGACCCGTGCTAGTATTTTGGCCATAACCTTCGGCTCCCTTGTCCGTTCCACGTGCGGTTCACCATTACGGAAAGCCCTTTCCGATGCCAACGACGTGGTGCACTTCTCGGGGATTTTACGTGGTTCGTCGGTACCTCGGGGATGTAGGTGGATTTGTGCATGACCCCGTTCGGTGGTTCGGTGGACCCGTGCTAGTATTTTGGCCATAACCTTCGGCTCCCTTGTCCGTTCCACGTGCGGTTCACCATTACGGAAAGCCCTTTCCGATGCCAACGACGTGGTGCACTTCTCGGGGATTTTACGTGGTTCGTCGGTACCTCGGGGATGTAGGTGGATTTGTGCATGACCCCGTTCGGTGGTTCGGTGGACCCGTGCTAGTATTTTGGCCATAACCTTCGGCTCCCTTGTCCGTTCCACGTGCGGTTCACCATTACGGAAGCCCTTTCCGATGCCAACGACGTGGTGCACTTCTCGGGGATTTTCGTGGTTCGTCGGTACCTCGGGGATGTCGGTGGATTTGTGCATGACCCCGTTCGGTGGTTCGGTGGACCCGTGCTAGTATTTTGGCCATAACCTTCGGCTCCCTTGTCCGTTCCACGTGCGGTTCACCATTACGGAAAGCCCTTTCCGATGCCAACGACGTGGTGCACTTCTCGGGGATTTTACGTGGTTCGTCGGTACCTCGGGGATGTAGGTGGATTTGTGCATGACCCCGTTCGGTGGTTCGGTGGACCCGTGCTAGTATTTTGGCCATAACCTTCGGCTCCCTTGTCCGTTCCACGTGCGGTTCACCATTACGGAAAGCCCTTTCCGATGCCAACGACGTGGTGCACTTCTCGGGGATTTTACGTGGTTCGTCGGTACCTCGGGGATGTAGGTGGATTTGTGCATGACCCCGTTCGGTGGTTCGGTGGACCCGTGCTAGTATTTTGGCCATAACCTTCGGCTCCCTTGTCCGTTCCACGTGCGGTTCACCATTACGGAAAGCCCTTTCCGATGCCAACGACGTGGTGCACTTCTCGGGGATTTTACGTGGTTCGTCGGTACCTCGGGGATGTAGGTGGATTTGTGCATGACCCCATTCGGTGGTTCGGTGGACCCGTGCTAGTATTTTGGCCATAACCTTCGGCTCCCTTGTCCGTTCCACGTGCGGTTCACCATTACGGAAAGCCCTTTCCGATGCCAACGACGTGGTGCACTTCTCGGGGATTTTACGTGGTTCGTCGGTACCTCGGGGATGTCGGTGGATTTGTGCATGACCCCGTTCGGTGGTTCGGTGGACCCGTGCTAGTATTTTGGCCATAACCTTCGGCTCCCTTGTCCGTTCCACGTGCGGTTCACCATTACGGAAAGCCTTTTCCGATGCCAACGACGTGGTGCACTTCTCGGGGATTTTACGTGGTTCGTCGGTACCTCGGGGATGTAGGTGGATTTGTGCATGACCCCGTTCGGTGGTTCGGTGGACCCGTGCTAGTATTTTGGCCATAACCTTCGGCTCCCTTGTCCGTTCCACGTGCGGTTCACCATTACGGAAAGCCCTTTCCGATGCCAACGACGTGGTGCACTTCTCGGGGATTTTACGTGGTTCGTCGGTACCTCGGGGATGTCGGTGGATTTGTGCATGACCCCGTTCGGTGGTTCGGTGGACCCGTGCTAGTATTTTGGCCATAACCTTCGGCTCCCTTGTCCGTTCCACGTGCGGTTCACCATTACGGAAAGCCCTTTCCGATGCCAACGACGTGGTGCACTTCTCGGGGATTTTACGTGGTTCGTCGGTACCTCGGGGATGTAGGTGGATTTGTGCATGACCCCGTTCGGTGGTTCGGTGGACCCGTGCTAGTATTTTGGCCATAACCTTCGGCTCCCTTGTCCGTTCCACGTGCGGTTCACCATTACGGAAAGCCCTTTCCGATGCCAACGACGTGGTGCACTTCTCGGGGATTTTACGTGGTTCGTCGGTACCTCGGGGATGTAGGTGGATTTGTGCATGACCCCGTTCGGTGGTTCGGTGGACCCGTGCTAGTATTTTGGCCATAACCTTCGGCTCCCTTGTCCGTTCCACGTGCGGTTCACCATTACGGAAAGCCTTTCCGATGCCAACGACGTGGTGCACTTCTCGGGGATTTTACGTGGTTCGTCGGTACCTCGGGGATGTAGGTGGATTTGTGCATGACCCCATTCGGTGGTTCGGTGGACCCGTGCTAGTATTTTGGCCATAACCTTCGGCTCCCTTGTCCGTTCCACGTGCAGTTCACCATTATGGAAAGCCCTTTCCGATGCCAACGACGTGGTGCACTTCTCGGGGATTTTCTGTGGTTCGTCGGTACCTCGGGGATGTCGGTGGATTTGTGCATGACCCCGTTCGGTGGTTCGGTGGACCCGTGCTAGTATTTTGGCCATAACCTTCGGCTCCCTTGTCCGTTCCACGTGCGGTTCACCATTACGGAAAGCCCTTTCCGATGCCAACGACGTGGTGCACTTCTCGGGGATTTTCGTGGTTCGTCGGTACCTCGGGGATGTAGGTGGATTTGTGCATGACCCCGTTCGGTGGTTCGGTGGACCCGTGCTAGTATTTTGGCCATAACCTTCGGCTCCCTTGTCCGTTCCACGTGCGGTTCACCATTACGGAAAGCCCTTTCCGATGCCAACGACGTGGTGCACTTCTCGGGGATTTTACGTGGTTCGTCGGTACCTCGGGGATGTCGGTGGATTTGTGCATGACCCGTTCGGTGGTTCGGTGGACCCGTGCTAGTATTTTGGCCATAACCTTCGGCTCCCTTGTCCGTTCCACGTGCGGTTCACCATTACGGAAAGCCCTTTCCGATGCCAACGACGTGGTGCACTTCTCGGGGATTTTACGTGGTTCGTCGGTACCTCGGGGATGTAGGTGGATTTGTGCATGACCCCGTTCGGTGGTTCGGTGGACCCGTGCTAGTATTTTGGCCATAACCTTCGGCTCCCTTGTCCGTTCCACGTGCGGTTCACCATTACGGAAAGCCCTTTCCGATGCCAACGACGTGGTGCACTTCTCGGGGATTTTACGTGGTTCGTCGGTACCTCGGGGATGTCGGTGGATTTGTGCATGACCCCGTTCGGTGGTTCGGTGGACCCGTGCTAGTATTTTGGCCATAACCTTCGGCTCCCTTGTCCGTTCCACGTGCGGTTCACCATTACGGAAAGCCCTTTCCGATGCCAACGACGTGGTGCACTTCTCGGGGATTTTACGTGGTTCGTCGGTACCTCGGGATGTAGGTGGATTTGTGCATGACCCGTTCGGTGGTTCGGTGGACCCGTGCTAGTATTTTGGCCATAACCTTCGGCTCCCTTGTCCGTTCCACGTGCGGTTCACCATTACGGAAAGCCCTTTCCGATGCCAACGACGTGGTGCACTTCTCGGGGATTTTACGTGTTCGTCGGTACCTCGGGGATGTAGGTGGATTTGTGCATGACCCCGTTCGGTGGTTCGGTGGACCCGTGCTAGTATTTTGGCCATAACCTTCGGCTCCCTTGTCCGTTCCACGTGCGGTTCACCATTACGGAAAGCCCTTTCCGATGCCAACGACGTGGTGCACTTCTCGGGGATTTTACGTGGTTCGTCGGTACCTCGGGGATGTAGGTGGATTTGTGCATGACCCGTTCGGTGGTTCGGTGGACCCGTGCTAGTATTTTGGCCATAACCTTCGGCTCCCTTGTCCGTTCCACGTGCGGTTCACCATTACGGAAAGCCCTTTCCGATGCCAACGACGTGGTGCACTTCTCGGGGATTTTCGTGGTTCGTCGGTACCTCGGGGATGTCGGTGGATTTGTGCATGACCCCATTCGGTGGTTCGGTGGACCCGTGCTAGTATTTTGGCCATAACCTTCGGCTCCCTTGTCCGTTCCACGTGCGGTTCACCATTACGGAAAGCCCTTTCCGATGCCAACGACGTGGTGCACTTCTCGGGGATTTTACGTGGTTCGTCGGTACCTCGGGGATGTAGGTGGATTTGTGCATGACCCCGTTCGGTGGTTCGGTGGACCCGTGCTAGTATTTTGGCCATAACCTTCGGCTCCCTTGTCCGTTCCACGTGCGGTTCACCATTACGGAAAGCCCTTTCCGATGCCAACGACGTGGTGCACTTCTCGGGGATTTTCTGTGGTTCGTCGGTACCTCGGGGATGTAGGTGGATTTGTGCATGACCCCGTTCGGTGGTTCGGTGGACCCGTGCTAGTATTTTGGCCATAACCTTCGGCTCCCTTGTCCGTTCCACGTGCGGTTCACCATTACGGAAAGCCCTTTCCGATGCCAACGACGTGGTGCACTTCTCGGGGATTTTACGTGGTTCGTCGGTACCTCGGGGATGTAGGTGGATTTGTGCATGACCCCGTTCGGTGGTTCGGTGGACCCGTGCTAGTATTTTGGCCATAACCTTCGGCTCCCTTGTCCGTTCCACGTGCGGTTCACCATTACGGAAAGCCCTTTCCGATGCCAACGACGTGGTGCACTTCTCGGGGATTTTACGTGGTTCGTCGGTACCTCGGGGATGTCGGTGGATTTGTGCATGACCCCGTTCGGTGGTTCGGTGGACCCGTGCTAGTATTTTGGCCATAACCTTCGGCTCCCTTGTCCGTTCCACGTGCGGTTCACCATTACGGAAAGCCCTTTCCGATGCCAACGACGTGGTGCACTTCTCGGGGATTTTACGTGGTTCGTCGGTACCTCGGGGATGTAGGTGGATTTGTGCATGACCCCGTTCGGTGGTTGGGTGGACCCGTGCTAGTATTTTGGCCATAACCTTCGGCTCCCTTGTCCGTTCCACGTGCGGTTCACCATTACGGAAAGCCCTTTCCGATGCCAACGACGTGGTGCACTTCTCGGGGATTTTACGTGGTTCGTCGGTACCTCGGGGATGTCGGTGGATTTGTGCATGACCCCGTTCGGTGGTTCGGTGGACCCGTGCTAGTATTTTGGCCATAACCTTCGGCTCCCTTGTCCGTTCCACGTGCGGTTCACCATTACGGAAAGCCCTTTCCGATGCCAACGACGTGGTGCACTTCTCGGGGATTTTACGTGGTTCGTCGGTACCTCGGGGATGTAGGTGGATTTGTGCATGACCCCGTTCGGTGGTTCGGTGGACCCGTGCTAGTATTTTGGCCATAACCTTCGGCTCCCTTGTCCGTTCCACGTGCGGTTCACCATTACGGAAAGCCCTTTCCGATGCCAACGACGTGGTGCACTTCTCGGGGATTTTACGTGTGGTTCGTCGGTACCTCGGGGATGTAGGTGGATTTGTGCATGACCCCGTTCGGTGGTTCGGTGGACCCGTGCTAGTATTTTGGCCATAACCTTCGGCTCCCTTGTCCGTTCCACGTGCGGTTCACCATTACGGAAAGCCCTTTCCGATGCCAACGACGTGGTGCACTTCTCGGGGATTTTACGTGGTTCGTCGGTACCTCGGGGATGTCGGTGGATTTGTGCATGACCCCGTTCGGTGGTTCGGTGGACCCGTGCTAGTATTTTGGCCATAACCTTCGGCTCCCTTGTCCGTTCCACGTGCGGTTCACCATTACGGAAAGCCCTTTCCGATGCCAACGACGTGGTGCACTTCTCGGGGATTTTCTGTGGTTCGTCGGTACCTCGGGGATGTAGGTGGATTTGTGCATGACCCCGTTCGGTGGTTTGGTGGACCCGTGCTAGTATTTTGGCCATAACCTTCGGCTCCCTTGTCCGTTCCACGTGCGGTTCACCATTACGGAAAGCCCTTTCCGATGCCAACGACGTGGTGCACTTCTCGGGGATTTTACGTGGTTCGTCGGTACCTCGGGGATGTCGGTGGATTTGTGCATGACCCCGTTCGGTGGTTCGGTGGACCCGTGCTAGTATTTTGGCCATAACCTTCGGCTCCCTTGTCCGTTCCACGTGCGGTTCACCATTACGGAAAGCCCTTTCCGATGCCAACGACGTGGTGCACTTCTCGGGGATTTTACGTGGTTCGTCGGTACCTCGGGGATGTAGGTGGATTTGTGCATGACCCCGTTTCGGTGGTTCGGTGGACCCGTGCTAGTATTTTGGCCATAACCTTCGGCTCCCTTGTCCGTTCCACGTGCAGTTCACCATTATGGAAAGCCCTTTCCGATGCCAACGACGTGGTGCACTTCTCGGGGATTTTCTGTGGTTCGTCGGTACCTCGGGGATGTCGGTGGATTTGTGCATGACCCCGTTCGGTGGTTCGGTGGACCCGTGCTAGTATTTTGGCCATAACCTTCGGCTCCCTTGTCCGTTCCACGTGCGGTTCACCATTACGGAAAGCCCTTTCCGATGCCAACGACGTGGTGCACTTCTCGGGGATTTTCGTGGTTCGTCGGTACCTCGGGGATGTAGGTGGATTTGTGCATGACCCCGTTCGGTGGTTCGGTGGACCCGTGCTAGTATTTTGGCCATAACCTTCGGCTCCCTTGTCCGTTCCACGTGCGGTTCACCATTACGGAAAGCCCTTTCCGATGCCAACGACGTGGTGCACTTCTCGGGGATTTTACGTGGTTCGTCGGTACCTCGGGGATGTAGGTGGATTTGTGCATGACCCCGTTCGGTGGTTCGGTGGACCCGTGCTAGTATTTTGGCCATAACCTTCGGCTCCCTTGTCCGTTCCACGTGCGGTTCACCATTACGGAAAGCCCTTTCCGATGCCAACGACGTGGTGCACTTCTCGGGGATTTTCGTGGTTCGTCGGTACCTCGGGGATGTCGGTGGATTTGTGCATGACCCCGTTCGGTGGTTCGGTGGACCCGTGCTAGTATTTTGGCCATAACCTTCGGCTCCCTTGTCCGTTCCACGTGCGGTTCACCATTACGGAAAGCCCTTTCCGATGCCAACGACGTGGTGCACTTCTCGGGGATTTTACGTGGTTCGTCGGTACCTCGGGGATGTAGGTGGATTTGTGCATGACCCCGTTCGGTGGTTCGGTGGACCCGTGCTAGTATTTTGGCCATAACCTTCGGCTCCCTTGTCCGTTCCACGTGCGGTTCACCATTACGGAAAGCCCTTTCCGATGCCAACGACGTGGTGCACTTCTCGGGGATTTTACGTGGTTCGTCGGTACCTCGGGGATGTTGGTGGATTTGTGCATGACCCCGTTCGGTGGTTCGGTGGACCCGTGCTAGTATTTTGGCCATAACCTTCGGCTCCCTTGTCCGTTCCACGTGCGGTTCACCATTACGGAAAGCCCTTTCCGATGCCAACGACGTGGTGCACTTCTCGGGGATTTTACTGGTTCGTCGGTACCTCGGGGATGTAGGTGGATTTGTGCATGACCCCGTTCGGTGGTTCGGTGGACCCGTGCTAGTATTTTGGCCATAACCTTCGGCTCCCTTGTCCGTTCCACGTGCGGTTCACCATTACGGAAAGCCCTTTCCGATGCCAACGACGTGGTGCACTTCTCGGGGATTTTACGTGGTTCGTCGGTACCTCGGGGATGTCGGTGGATTTGTGCATGACCCCGTTCGGTGGTTCGGTGGACCCGTGCTAGTATTTTGGCCATAACCTTCGGCTCCCTTGTCCGTTCCACGTGCGGTTCACCATTACGGAAAGCCCTTTCCGATGCCAACGACGTGGTGCACTTCTCGGGGATTTTACGTGGTTCGTCGGTACCTCGGGGATGTAGGTGGATTTGTGCATGACCCCATTCGGTGGTTCGGTGGACCCGTGCTAGTATTTTGGCCATAACCTTCGGCTCCCTTGTCCGTTCCACGTGCGGTTCACCATTACGGAAAAAGCCACTTTCCGATGCCAACGACGTGGTGCACTTCTCGGGGATTTTACGTGGTTCGTCGGTACCTCGGGGATGTAGGTGGATTTGTGCATGACCCCATTCGGTGGTTCGGTGGACCCGTGCTAGTATTTTGGCCATAACCTTCGGCTCCCTTGTCCGTTCCACGTGCAGTTCACCATTATGGAAAGCCCTTTCCGATGCCAACGACGTGGTGCACTTCTCGGGGATTTTCTGTGGTTCGTCGGTACCTCGGGGATGTCGGTGGATTTGTGCATGACCCCGTTCGGTGGTTCGGTGGACCCGTGCTAGTATTTTGGCCATAACCTTCGGCTCCCTTGTCCGTTCCACGTGCGGTTCACCATTACGGAAAGCCCTTTCCGATGCCAACGACGTGGTGCACTTCTCGGGGATTTTACGTGGTTCGTCGGTACCTCGGGGATGTAGGTGGATTTGTGCATGACCCCGTTCGGTGGTTCGGTGGACCCGTGCTAGTATTTTGGCCATAACCTTCGGCTCCCTTGTCCGTTCCACGTGCGGTTCACCATTACGGAAAGCCCTTTCCGATGCCAACGACGTGGTGCACTTCTCGGGGATTTTACGTGGTTCGTCGGTACCTCGGGGATGTCGGTGGATTTGTGCATGACCCCATTCGGTGGTTCGGTGGACCCGTGCTAGTATTTTGGCCATAACCTTCGGCTCCCTTGTCCGTTCCACGTGCAGTTCACCATTATGGAAAGCCCTTTCCGATGCCAACGACGTGGTGCACTTCTCGGGGATTTTCTGTGGTTCGTCGGTACCTCGGGGATGTAGGTGGATTTGTGCATGACCCCGTTCGGTGGTTCGGTGGACCCGTGCTAGTATTTTGGCCATAACCTTCGGCTCCCTTGTCCGTTCCACGTGCGGTTCACCATTACGGAAAGCCCTTTCCGATGCCAACGACGTGGTGCACTTCTCGGGGATTTTACTGTGGTTCGTCGGTACCTCGGGGATGTTGGTGGATTTGTGCATGACCCCGTTCGGTGGTTCGGTGGACCCGTGCTAGTATTTTGGCCATAACCTTCGGCTCCCTTGTCCGTTCCACGTGCGGTTCACCATTACGGAAAGCCCTTTCCGATGCCAACGACGTGGTGCACTTCTCGGGGATTTTCGTGGTTCGTCGGTACCTCGGGGATGTAGGTGGATTTGTGCATGACCCCATTTCGGTGGTTCGGTGGACCCGTGCTAGTATTTTGGCCATAACCTTCGGCTCCCTTGTCCGTTCCACGTGCGGTTCACCATTACGGAAAGCCCTTTCCGATGCCAACGACGTGGTGCCACTTCTCGGGGATTTTACGTGGTTCGTCGGTACCTCGGGGATGTAGGTGGATTTGTGCATGACCCCGGTGGTTCGGTGGTTCGGTGGACCCGTGCTAGTATTTTGGCCATAACCTTCGGCTCCCTTGTCCGTTCCACGTGCGGTTCACCATTACGGGAAAGCCCTTTCCGATGCCAACGACGTGGTGCACTTCTCGGGGATTTTACGTGGTTCGTCGGTACCTCGGGGATGTCGGTGGATTTGTGCATGACCCCGTTCGGTGGTTCGGTGGACCCGTGCTAGTATTTTGGCCATAACCTTCGGCTCCCTTGTCCGTTCCACGTGCGGTTCACCATTACGGAAAGCCCTTTCCGATGCCAACGACGTGGTGCACTTCTCGGGGATTTTCGTGGTTCGTCGGTACCTCGGGGATGTAGGTGGATTTGTGCATGACCCGTTCGGTGGTTCGGTGGACCCGTGCTAGTATTTTGGCCATAACCTTCGGCTCCCTTGTCCGTTCCACGTGCGGTTCACCATTACGGAAAGCCCTTTCCGATGCCAACGACGTGGTGCACTTCTCGGGGATTTTACGTGGTTCGTCGGTACCTCGGGGATGTTGGTGGATTTGTGCATGACCCCGTTCGGTGGTTCGGTGGACCCGTGCTAGTATTTTGGCCATAACCTTCGGCTCCCTTGTCCGTTCCACGTGCGGTTCACCATTACGGAAAGCCCTTTCCGATGCCAACGACGTGGTGCACTTCTCGGGGATTTTCGTGGTTCGTCGGTACCTCGGGGATGTAGGTGGATTTGTGCATGACCCGGTTCGGTGGTTCGGTGGACCCGTGCTAGTATTTTGGCCATAACCTTCGGCTCCCTTGTCCGTTCCACGTGCGGTTCACCATTACGGAAAGCCCTTTCCGATGCCAACGACGTGGTGCACTTCTCGGGGATTTTCGTGGTTCGTCGGTACCTCGGGGATGTCGGTGGATTTGTGCATGACCCCGTTCGGTGGTTCGGTGGACCCGTGCTAGTATTTTGGCCATAACCTTCGGCTCCCTTGTCCGTTCCACGTGCGGTTCACCATTACGGAAAGCCCTTTCCGATGCCAACGACGTGGTGCACTTCTCGGGGATTTTACGTGGTTCGTCGGTACCTCGGGGATGTAGGTGGATTTGTGCATGACCCCGTTCGGTGGTTCGGTGGACCCGTGCTAGTATTTTGGCCATAACCTTCGGCTCCCTTGTCCGTTCCACGTGCGGTTCACCATTACGGAAAGCCCTTTCCGATGCCAACGACGTGGTGCACTTCTCGGGGATTTTCGTGGTTCGTCGGTACCTCGGGGATGTAGGTGGATTTGTGCATGACCCCGTTCGGTGGTTCGGTGGACCCGTGCTAGTATTTTGGCCATAACCTTCGGCTCCCTTGTCCGTTCCACGTGCAGTTCACCATTATGGAAAGCCCTTTCCGATGCCAACGACGTGGTGCACTTCTCGGGGATTTTCTGTGGTTCGTCGGTACCTCGGGGATGTAGGTGGATTTGTGCATGACCCCATTCGGTGGTTCGGTGGACCCGTGCTAGTATTTTGGCCATAACCTTCGGCTCCCTTGTCCGTTCCACGTGCAGTTCACCATTATGGAAAGCCCTTTCCGATGCCAACGACGTGGTGCACTTCTCGGGGATTTTACGTGGTTCGTCGGTACCTCGGGGATGTCGGTGGGTTTGTGCATGACCCCGTTCGGTGGTTCGGTGGACCCGTGCTAGTATTTTGGCCATAACCTTCGGCTCCCTTGTCCGTTCCACGTGCAGTTCACCATTATGGAAAGCCCTTTCCGATGCCAACGACGTGGTGCACTTCTCGGGGATTTTCTGTGGTTCGTCGGTACCTCGGGGATGTAGGTGGATTTGTGCATGACCCCGTTCGGTGGTTCGGTGGACCCGTGCTAGTATTTTGGCCATAACCTTCGGCTCCCTTGTCCGTTCCACGTGCGGTTCACCATTACGGAAAGCCCTTTCCGATGCCAACGACGTGGTGCACTTCTCGGGGATTTTACGTGGTTCGTCGGTACCTCGGGGATGTCGGTGGATTTGTGCATGACCCCATTCGGTGGTTCGGTGGACCCGTGCTAGTATTTTGGCCATAACCTTCGGCTCCCTTGTCCGTTCCACGTGCGGTTCACCATTACGGAAAGCCCTTTCCGATGCCAACGACGTGGTGCACTTCTCGGGGATTTTACGTGGTTCGTCGGTACCTCGGGGATGTAGGTGGATTTGTGCATGACCCCGTTCGGTGGTTCGGTGGACCCGTGCTAGTATTTTGGCCATAACCTTCGGCTCCCTTGTCCGTTCCACGTGCGGTTCACCATTACGGAAAGCCCTTTCCGATGCCAACGACGTGGTGCACTTCTCGGGGATTTTCGTGGTTCGTCGGTACCTCGGGGATGTAGGTGGATTTGTGCATGACCCCATTCGGTGGTTCGGTGGACCCGTGCTAGTATTTTGGCCATAACCTTCGGCTCCCTTGTCCGTTCCACGTGCGGTTCACCATTACGGAAAGCCCTTTCCGATGCCAACGACGTGGTGCACTTCTCGGGGATTTTACGTGGTTCGTCGGTACCTCGGGGATGTAGGTGGATTTGTGCATGACCCCAATCGGTGGTTCGGTGGACCCGTGCTAGTATTTTGGCCATAACCTTCGGCTCCCTTGTCCGTTCCACGTGCAGTTCACCATTATGGAAAGCCCTTTCCGATGCCAACGACGTGGTGCACTTCTCGGGGATTTTTTGTGGTTCGTCGGTACCTCGGGGATGTCGGTGGATTTGTGCATGACCCCGTTCGGTGGTTCGGTGGACCCGTGCTAGTATTTTGGCCATAACCTTCGGCTCCCTTGTCCGTTCCACGTGCAGTTCACCATTCTGGAAAGCCCTTTCCGATGCCAACGACGTGGTGCACTTCTCGGGGATTTTCCGTGGTTCGTCGGTACCTCGGGGATGTAGGTGGATTTGTGCATGACCCCATTCGGTGGACCCGTGCTAGTATTTTGGCCATAACCTTCGGCTCCCTTGTCCGTTCCACGTGCAGTTCACCATTATGGAAAGCCCTTCCCGATGCCAACGACGTGGTGCACTTCTCGGGGATTTTACGTGGTTCGTCGGTACCTCGGGGATGTTGGTGGATTTGTGCATGACCCCGTTCGGTGGTTCGGTGGACCCGTGCTAGTATTTTGGCCATAACCTTCGGCTCCCTTGTCCGTTCCACGTGCGGTTCACCATTACGGAAAGCCCTTTCCGATGCCAACGACGTGGTGCACTTCTCGGGGATTTTACGTGGTTCGTCGGTACCTCGGGGATGTAGGTGGATTTGTGCATGACCCCGTTCGGTGGTTCGGTGGACCCGTGCTAGTATTTTGGCCATAACCTTCGGCTCCCTTGTCCGTTCCACGTGCGGTTCACCATTACGGAAAGCCCTTTCCGATGCCAACGACATGGTGCACTTCTCGGGGATTTTCGTGGTTCGTCGGTACCTCGGTGATGTTGGTGGATTTGTGCATGACCCCGTTCGGTGGTTCGGTGGACCCGTGCTAGTATTTTGGCCATAACCTTCGGCTCCCTTGTCCGTTCCACGTGCGGTTCACCATTACGGAAAGCCCTTTCCGATGCCAACGACGTGGTGCACTTCTCGGGGATTTTACGTGGTTCGTCGGTACCTCGGGGATGTAGGTGGATTTGTGCATGACCCCGTTCGGTGGTTCGGTGGACCCGTGCTAGTATTTTGGCCATAACCTTCGGCTCCCTTGTCCGTTCCACGTGCGGTTCACCATTACGGAAAGCCTTTCCGATGCCAACGACGTGGTGCACTTCTCGGGGATTTTACGTGGTTCGTCGGTACCTCGGGGATGTAGGTGGATTTGTGCATGACCCCGTTCGGTGGTTTCGGTGGACCCGTGCTAGTATTTTGGCCATAACCTTCGGCTCCCTTGTCCGTTCCACGTGCGGTTCACCATTACGGAAAGCCCTTTCCGATGCCAACGACGTGGTGCACTTCTCGGGGATTTTCGTGGTTCGTCGGTACCTCGGGGATGTCGGTGGATTTGTGCATGACCCCGTTCGGTGGTTCGGTGGACCCGTGCTAGTATTTTGGCCATAACCTTCGGCTCCCTTGTCCGTTCCACGTGCGGTTCACCATTACGGAAAGCCCTTTCCGATGCCAACGACGTGGTGCACTTCTCGGGGATTTTCGTGGTTCGTCGGTACCTCGGGGATGTAGGTGGATTTGTGCATGACCCCGTTCGGTGGTTTGGTGGACCCGTGCTAGTATTTTGGCCATAACCTTCGGCTCCCTTGTCCGTTCCACGTGCGGTTCACCATTCGGAAAGCCCTTTCCGATGCCAACGACATGGTGCACTTCTCGGGGATTTTCGTGTGGTTCGTCGGTACCTCGGGGATGTTGGTGGATTTGTGCATGACCCCGTTCGGTGGTTCGGTGGACCCGTGCTAGTATTTTGGCCATAACCTTCGGCTCCCTTGTCCGTTCCACGTGCGGTTCACCATTACGGAAAGCCCTTTCCGATGCCAACGACGTGGTGCACTTCTCGGGGATTTTACGTGGTTCGTCGGTACCTCGGGGATGTAGGTGGATTTGTGCATGACCCCATTCGGTGGTTCGGTGGACCCGTGCTAGTATTTTGGCCATAACCTTCGGCTCCCTTGTCCGTTCCACGTGCAGTTCACCATTATGGAAAGCCCTTTCCGATGCCAACGACGTGGTGCACTTCTCGGGGATTTTCTGTGGTTCGTCGGTACCTCGGGGATGTAGGTGGATTTGTGCATGACCCCGTTCGGTGGTTCGGTGGACCCGTGCTAGTATTTTGGCCATAACCTTCGGCTCCCTTGTCCGTTCCACGTGCGGTTCACCATTACGGAAAGCCCTTTCCGATGCCAACGACGTGGTGCACTTCTCGGGGATTTTACGTGGTTCGTCGGTACCTCGGGGATGTCGGTGGATTTGTGCATGACCCCGTTCGGTGGTTCGGTGGACCCGTGCTAGTATTTTGGCCATAACCTTCGGCTCCCTTGTCCGTTCCACGTGCGGTTCACCATTACGGAAAGCCCTTTCCGATGCCAACGACGTGGTGCACTTCTCGGGGATTTTCGTGGTTCGTCGGTACCTCGGGGATGTAGGTGGATTTGTGCATGACCCCGTTCGGTGGTTCGGTGGACCCGTGCTAGTATTTTGGCCATAACCTTCGGCTCCCTTGTCCGTTCCACGTGCGGTTCACCATTACGGAAAGCCCTTTCCGATGCCAACGACGTGGTGCACTTCTCGGGGATTTTCGTGGTTCGTCGGTACCTCGGGGATGTTGGTGGATTTGTGCATGACCCCATTCGGTGGTTCGGTGGACCCGTGCTAGTATTTTGGCCATAACCTTCGGCTCCCTTGTCCGTTCCACGTGCAGTTCACCATTCTGGAAAGCCCTTTCCGATGCCAACGACGTGGTGCACTTCTCGGGGATTTTCTGTGGTTCGTCGGTACCTCGGGGATGTAGGTGGATTTGTGCATGACCCCGTTCGGTGGACCCGTGCTAGTATTTTGGCCATAACCTTCGGCTCCCTTGTCCGTTCCACGTGCGGTTCACCATTACGGAAAGCCCTTTCCGATGCCAACGACATGGTGCACTTCTCGGGGATTTTCGTGGTTCGTCGGTACCTCGGGATGTTGGTGGATTTGTGCATGACCCCATTCGGTGGTTCGGTGGACCCGTGCTAGTATTTTGGCCATAACCTTCGGCTCCCTTGTCCGTTCCACGTGCGGTTCACCATTCGGAAAGCCCTTTCCGATGCCAACGACGTGGTGCACTTCTCGGGGATTTTCGTGGTTCGTCGGTACCTCGGGGATGTAGGTGGATTTGTGCATGACCCGTTCGGTGGTTCGGTGGACCCGTGCTAGTATTTTGGCCATAACCTTCGGCTCCCTTGTCCGTTCCACGTGCGGTTCACCATTCGGAAAAAGCCCTTTCCGATGCCAACGACGTGGTGCACTTCTCGGGGATTTTCGTGGTTCGTCGGTACCTCGGGGATGTAGGTGGATTTGTGCATGACCCCGTTCGGTGGTTCGGTGGACCCGTGCTAGTATTTTGGCCATAACCTTCGGCTCCCTTGTCCGTTCCACGTGCGGTTCACCATTACGAAAGCCCTTTCCGATGCCAACGACGTGGTGCACTTCTCGGGGATTTTCGTGGTTCGTCGGTACCTCGGGGATGTCGGTGGATTTGTGCATGACCCCGTTCGGTGGTTCGGTGGACCCGTGCTAGTATTTTGGCCATAACCTTCGGCTCCCTTGTCCGTTCCACGTGCGGTTCACCATTACGGAAAGCCCTTTCCGATGCCAACGACGTGGTGCACTTCTCGGGGATTTTCTGTGGTTCGTCGGTACCTCGGGGATGTAGGTGGATTTGTGCATGACCCCGTTCGGTGGTTCGGTGGACCCGTGCTAGTATTTTGGCCATAACCTTCGGCTCCCTTGTCCGTTCCACGTGCGGTTCACCATTACGGAAAGCCCTTTCCGATGCCAACGACATGGTGCACTTCTCGGGGATTTTCGTGGTTCGTCGGTACCTCGGTGATGTTGGTGGATTTGTGCATGACCCCATTCGGTGGTTCGGTGGACCCGTGCTAGTATTTTGGCCATAACCTTCGGCTCCCTTGTCCGTTCCACGTGCGGTTCACCATTCGGAAAGCCCTTTCCGATGCCAACGACGTGGTGCACTTCTCGGGGATTTTCGTGGTTCGTCGGTACCTCGGGGATGTAGGTGGATTTGTGCATGACCCCATTCGGTGGTTCGGTGGACCCGTGCTAGTATTTTGGCCATAACCTTCGGCTCCCTTGTCCGTTCCACGTGCGGTTCACCATTACGGAAAGCCTTTCCGATGCCAACGACGTGGTCCACTTCTCGGGGATTTTCGTGGTTCGTCGGTACCTCGGGGATGTAGGTGGATTTGTGCATGACCCCATTCGGTGGTTCGGTGGACCCGTGCTAGTATTTTGGCCATAACCTTCGGCTCCCTTGTCCGTTCCACGTGCGGTTCACCATTACGGAAAGCCCTTTCCGATGCCAACGTCGTGGTGCACTTCTCGGGGATTTTACGTGGTTCGTCGGTACCTCGGGGATGTCGGTGGATTTGTGCATGACCCCATTCGGTGGTTCGGTGGACCCGTGCTAGTATTTTGGCCATAACCTTCGGCTCCCTTGTCCGTTCCACGTGCAGTTCACCATTCTGGAAAGCCCTTTCCGATGCCAACGACGTGGTGCACTTCTCGGGGATTTTTTGTGGTTCGTCGGTACCTCGGGGATGTAGGTGGATTTGTGCATGACCCCATTCGGTGGTTCGGTGGACCCGTGCTAGTATTTTGGCCATAACCTTCGGCTCCCTTGTCCGTTCCACGTGCAGTTCACCATTATGGAAAGCCCTTTCCGATGCCAACGACATGGTGCACTTCTCGGGGATTTTCTGTGGTTCGTCGGTACCTCGGTGATGTTGGTGGATTTGTGCATGACCCCATTCGGTGGTTCGGTGGACCCGTGCTAGTATTTTGGCCATAACCTTCGGCTCCCTTGTCCGTTCCACGTGCAGTTCACCATTCTGGAAAGCCCTTTCCGATGCCAACGACGTGGTGCACTTCTCGGGGATTTTCTTTGGTTCGTCGGTACCTCGGGGATGTAGGTGGATTTGTGCATGACCCCATTCGGTGGTTCGGTGGACCCGTGCTAGTATTTTGGCCATAACCTTCGGCTCCCTTGTCCGTTCCACGTGCAGTTCACCATTCGGAAAGCCTTTCCGATGCCAACGACGTGGTGCACTTCTCGGGGATTTTCTGTGGTTCGTCGGTACCTCGGGGATGTAGGTGGATTTGTGCATGACCCCATTCGGTGGTTCGGTGGACCCGTGCTAGTATTTTGGCCATAACCTTCGGCTCCCTTGTCCGTTCCACGTGCAGTTCACCATTCTGGAAAGCCCTTTCCGATGGCAACGACGTGGTGCACTTCTCGGGGATTTTAAGTTGTTCGTCGGTACCTCGGGGATGTCGGTGGATTTGTGTATGTCCCCATTCGGTGGTTCGGTGGACCCGTGCTAGTATTTTGGCCATAACCTTCGGCTCCTTGTCCGTTCCACGTGCGGTTCACCATTACGGAAAGCCCTTTCCGATGCCAACGACGTGGTGCACTTCTCGGGGATTTTCGTGTGGTTCGTCGATACCTCGGGGATGTAGGTGGATTTGTGCATGACCCCATTCGGTGGTTCGGTGGACCCGTGCTAGTATTTTGGCCATAACCTTCGGCTCCCTTGTCCGTTCCACGTGCGGTTCACCATTCGGAAAGCCCTTTCCGATGCCAACGACATGGTGCACTTCTCGGGGATTTTCGTGGTTCGTCGGTACCTCGGTGATGTTGGTGGATTTGTGCATGACCCCATTCGGTGGTTCGGTGGACCCGTGCTAGTATTTTGGCCATAACCTTCGGCTCCCTTGTCCGTTCCACGTGCGGTTCACCATTACGGAAAGCCCTTTCCGATGCCAACGACGTGGTGCACTTCTCGGGGATTTTCGTGGTTCGTCGGTACCTCGGGGATGTAGGTGGATTTGTGCATGACCCCATTCGGTGGTTCGGTGGACCCGTGCTAGTATTTTGGCCATAACCTTCGGCTCCCTGTCCGTACCACGTGCAGTTCACCATTCTGGAAAGCCCTTTCCGATGCCAATGACGTGGTGCACTTCTCGGGGATTTTCTGTGGTTCGTCGGTACCTCGGGGATGTAGGTGGATTTGTGCATGACCCCGTTCGGTGGTTCGGTGGACCCGTGCTAGTATTTTGGCCATAACCTTCGGCTCCCTTGTCCGTTCCACGTGCAGTTCACCATTCTGGAAAGCCCTTTCCGATGCCAACGACGTGGTGCACTTCTCGGGGATTTTCTGTGGTTCGTCGGTACCTCGGGGATGTAGGTGGATTTGTGCATGACCCCATTCGGTGGTTCGGTGGACCCGTGCTAGTATTTTGGCCATAACCTTCGGCTCCCTTGTCCGTTCCACGTGCAGTTCACCATTCGGAAAGCCTTTCCGATGCCAACGACATGGTGCACTTCTCGGGGATTTTCTGTGGTTCGTCGGTACCTCGGTGATGTTGGTGGATTTGTGCATGACCCCATTCGGTGGTTCGGTGGACCCGTGCTAGTATTTTGGCCATAACCTTCGGCTCCCTTGTCCGTTCCACGTGCAGTTCACCATTATGGAAAGCCCTTTCCGATGCCAACGACGTGGTGCACTTCTCGGGGATTTTCGTGGTTCGTCGGTACCTCGGGGATGTAGGTGGATTTGTGCATGACCCCATTCGGTGGTTCGGTGGACCCGTGCTAGTATTTTGGCCATAACCTTCGGCTCCCTTGTCCGTTCCACGTGCAGTTCACCATTCTGGAAAGCCCTTTCCGATGCCAACGACGTGGTGCACTTCTCGGGGATTTTCTGTGGTTCGTCGGTACCTCGGGGATGTCGGTGGATTTGTGCATGACCCCATTCGGTGGTTCGGTGGACCCGTGCTAGTATTTTGGCCATAACCTTCGGCTCCTTGTCCGTTCCACGTGCGGTTCACCATTCGGAAAGCCCTTTCCGATGCCAACGACGTGGTGCACTTCTCGGGGATTTTCGTGGTTCGTCGGTACCTCGGGGATGTAGGTGGATTTGTGCATGACCCCATTCGGTGGTTCGGTGGACCCGTGCTAGTATTTTGGCCATAACCTTCGGCTCCCTTGTCCGTTCCACGTGCAGTTCACCATTCTGGAAAGCCCTTTCCGATGCCAACGACATGGTGCACTTCTCGGGGATTTTCTGTGGTTCGTCGGTACCTCGGTGATGTTGGTGGATTTGTGCATGACCCCATTCGGTGGTTCGGTGGACCCGTGCTAGTATTTTGGCCATAACCTTCGGCTCCCTTGTCCGTTCCACGTGCAGTTCACCATTCTGGAAAGCCCTTTCCGATGCCAACGACGTGGTGCACTTCTCGGGGATTTTCGGTGGTTCGTCGGTACCTCGGGGATGTAGGTGGATTTGTGCATGACCCCATTCGGTGGTTCGGTGGACCCGTGCTAGTATTTTGGCCATAACCTTCGGCTCCCTTGTCCGTTCCACGTGCAGTTCACCATTCTGGAAAGCCCTTTCCGATGCCAACGACGTGGTGCACTTCTCGGGGATTTTCTGTGGTTCGTCGGTACCTCGGGGATGTCGGTGGATTTGTGCATGACCCCATTCGGTGGTTCGGTGGACCCGTGCTAGTATTTTGGCCATAACCTTCGGCTCCCTTGTCCGTTCCACGTGCAGTTCACCATTCTGGATAGCCCTTTCCGATGCCAACGACGTGGTGCACTTCTCGGGGATTTTTTGTGGTTCGTCGATACCTCGGGGATGTAGGTGGATTTGTGCATGACCCCATTCGGTGGTTCGGTGGACCCGTGCTAGTATTTTGGCCATAACCTTCGGCTCCCTTGTCCGTTCCACGTGCAGTTCACCATTCTGGAAAGCCCTTTCCGATGCCAACGACATGGTGCACTTCTCGGGGATTTTCAGTGGTTCGTCGGTACCTCGGTGATGTTGGTGGATTTGTGCATGACCCCATTCGGTGGTTCGGTGGACCCGTGCTAGTATTTTGGCCATAACCTTCGCTCTCCTTGTCCGTTCCACGTGCGGTTCACCATTACGGAAAGCCCTTTCCGATGCCAACGACGTGGTGCACTTCTCGGGGATTTTCGTGGTTCGTCGGTACCTCGGGGATGTAGGTGGATTTGTGCATGACCCCATTCGGTGGTTCGGTGGACCCGTGCTAGTATTTTGGCCATAACCTTCGGCTCCCTTGTCCGTTCCACGTGCAGTTCACCATTCTGGAAAGCCCTTTCCGATGCCAACGACGTGGTCCACTTCTCGGGGATTTTCTGTGGTTCGTCGGTACCTCGGGGATGTAGGTGGATTTGTGCATGACCCCATTCGGTGGTTCGGTGGACCCGTGCTAGTATTTTGGCCATAACCTTCGGCTCCCTTGTCCGTTCCACGTGCAGTTCACCATTATGGAAAGCCCTTTCCGATGCCAACGACGTGGTGCACTTCTCGGGGATTTTCTGTGGTTCGTCGGTACCTCGGGGATGTCGGTGGATTTGTGCATGACCCCATTCGGTGGTTCGGTGGACCCGTGCTAGTATTTTGGCCATAACCTTCGGCTCCCTTGTCCGTTCCACGTGCAGTTCACCATTCTGGAAAGCCCTTTCCGATGCCAACGACGTGGTGCACTTCTCGGGGATTTTCTGTGGTTCGTCGGTACCTCGGGGATGTAGGTGGATTTGTGCATGACCCCATTCGGTGGTTCGGTGGACCCGTGCTAGTATTTTGGCCATAACCTTCGGCTCCCTTGTCCGTTCCACGTGCAGTTCACCATTCTGGAAAGCCCTTTCCGATGCCAACGACATGGTGCACTTCTCGGGGATTTTCTGTGGTTCGTCGGTACCTCGGGGATGTTGGTGGATTTGTGCATGACCCCATTCGGTGGTTCGGTGGACCCGTGCTAGTATTTTGGCCATAACCTTCGGCTCCTTTGTCCGTTCCACGTGCAGTTCACCATTCTGGAAAGCCCTTTCCGATGCCAACGACGTGGTGCACTTCTCGGGGATTTTCTGTGGTTCGTCGGTACCTCGGGGATGTAGGTGGATTTGTGCATGACCCCATTCGGTGGTTCGGTGGACCCGTGCTAGTATTTTGGCCATAACCTTCGGCTCCCTTGTCCGTTCCACGTGCAGTTCACCATTCTGGAAAGCCCTTTCCGATGCCAACGACGTGGTGCACTTCTCGGGGATTTTCTGTGGTTCGTCGGTACCTCGGGGATGTTGGTGGATTTGTGCATGACCCCATTCGGTGGTTCGGTGGACCCGTGCTAGTATTTTGGCCATAACCTTCGGCTCCCTTGTCCGTTCCACGTGCAGTTCACCATTCTGGAAAGCCCTTTCCGATGCCAACGACGTGGTGCACTTCTCGGGGATTTTCGTGGTTCGTCGGTACCTCGGGGATGTAGGTGGATTTGTGCATGACCCCATTCGGTGGTTCGGTGGACCCGTGCTAGTATTTTGGCCATAACCTTCGGCTCCCTTGTCCGTTCCACGTGCAGTTCACCATTCTGGAAAGCCCTTTCCGATGCCAACGACGTGGTGCACTTCTCGGGGATTTTCTGTGGTTCGTCGGTACCTCGGGGATGTAGGTGGATTTGTGCATGACCCCATTCGGTGGTTCGGTGGACCCGTGCTAGTATTTTGGCCATAACCTTCGGCTCCCTTGTCCGTTCCACGTGCAGTTCACCATTCTGGAAAGCCCTTTCCGATGCCAACGACGTGGTGCACTTCTCGGGGATTTTCTGTGGTTCGTCGGTACCTCGGGGATGTCGGTGGATTTGTGCATGACCCCATTCGGTGGTTCGGTGGACCCGTGCTAGTATTTTGGCCATAACCTTCGGCTCCCTTGTCCGTTCCACGTGCAGTTCACCATTATGGAAAGCCCTTTCCGATGCCAACGACGTGGTGCACTTCTCGGGGATTTTCGTGGTTCGTCGATACCTCGGGGATGTAGGTGGATTTGTGCATGACCCCATTCGGTGGTTTGGTGGACCTGTGCTAGTATTTTGGCCATAACCTTCGGCTCCCTTGTCCGTTCCACGTGCAGTTCACCATTATGGAAAGCCCTTTCCGATGCCAACGACATTGTGCACTTCTCGGGGATTTTCTGTGGTTCGTCGGTACCTCGGTGATGTTGGTGGATTTATGCATGACCCGTTCGGTGGTTCGGTGGACCCGTGCTAGTATTTTGGCCATAACCTTCGGCTCCCTTGTCCGTTCCACGTGCAGTTCACCATTCTGGAAAGCCCTTTCCGATGCCAACGACGTGGTGCACTTCTCGGGGATTTTTTGTGGTTCGTCGGTACCTCGGGGATGTAGGTGGATTTGTGCATGACCCCATTCGGTGGTTCGGTGGACCCGTGCTAGTATTTTGGCCATAACCTTCGGCTCCCTTGTCCGTTCCACGTGCAGTTCACCATTCTGGAAAGCCCTTTCCGATGCCAACGACATGGTGCACTTCTCGGGGATTTTCTGTGGTTCGTCGGTACCTCGGGGATGTTGGTGGATTTGTGCATGACCCCATTCGGTGGTTCGGTGGACCCGTGCTAGTATTTTGGCCATAACCTTCGGCTCCCTTGTCCGTTCCACGTGCAGTTCACCATTATGGAAAGCCCTTTCCGATGCCAACGACGTGGTGCACTTCTCGGGGATTTTCTGTGGTTCGTCGGTACCTCGGGGATGTAGGTGGATTTGTGCATGACCCCATTCGGTGGTTCGGTGGACCCGTGCTAGTATTTTGGCCATAACCTTCGGCTCCCTTGTCCGTTCCACGTGCAGTTCACCATTCTGGAAAGCCCTTTCCGATGCCAATGACGTGGTCCACTTCTCGGGGATTTTTTGTGGTTCGTCGGTACCTCGGGGATGTAGGTGGATTTGTGCATGACCCCATTCGGTGGTTCGGTGGACCCGTGCTAGTATTTTGGCCATAACCTTCGGCTCCCTTGTCCGTTCCACGTGCAGTTCACCATTATGGAAAGCACTTTCCGATGGCAACGTCGTGGTGCACTTCTCGGGGATTTTCAGTTGTTCGTCGGTACCTCGGGGATGTCGGTGGATTTGTGCATGACCCCATTCGGTGGTTCGGTGGACCCGTGCTAGTATTTTGGCCATAACCTTCGGCTCCCTTGTCCGTTCCACGTGCAGTTCACCATTCTGGAAAGCCCTTTCCGATGCCAACGACGTGGTCCACTTCTCGGGGATTTTCTGTGGTTCGTCGATACCTCGGGGATGTAGGTGGATTTGTGCATGACCCCATTCGGTGGTTTGGTGGACCTGTGCTAGTATTTTGGCCATAACCTTCGGCTCCCTTGTCCGTTCCACGTGCAGTTCACCATTCTGGAAAGCCCTTTCCGATGCCAACGACATGGTGCACTTCTCGGGGATTTTCTGTGGTTCGTCGGTACCTCGGTGATGTTGGTGGATTTGTGCATGACCCCATTCGGTGGTTCGGTGGACCCGTGCTAGTATTTTGGCCATAACCTTCGGCTCCCTTGTCCGTTCCACGTGCAGTTCACCATTCTGGAAAGCCCTTTCCGATGCCAACGACGTGGTGCACTTCTCGGGGATTTTCTGTGGTTCGTCGGTACCTCGGGGATGTAGGTGGATTTGTGCATGACCCCATTCGGTGGTTCGGTGGACCCGTGCTAGTATTTTGGCCATAACCTTCGGCTCCCTTGTCCGTTCCACGTGCAGTTCACCATTCTGGAAAGCCCTTTCCGATGCCAACGACGTGGTGCACTTCTCGGGGATTTTCGTGGTTCGTCGGTACCTCGGTGATGTTGGTGGATTTGTGCATGACCCCATTCGGTGGTTCGGTGGACCCGTGCTAGTATTTTGGCCATAACCTTCGGCTCCCTTGTCCGTTCCACGTGCGGTTCACCATTCGGAAAGCCCTTTCCGATGCCAACGACGTGGTGCACTTCTCGGGGATTTTCTCGTGGTTCGTCGGTACCTCGGGGATGTCGGTGGATTTGTGCATGACCCCATTCGGTGGTTCGGTGGACCCGTGCTAGTATTTTGGCCATAACCTTCGGCTCCCTTGTCCGTTCCACGTGCGGTTCACCATTCGGAAAGCCCTTTCCGATGCCAACGACGTGGTGCACTTCTCGGGGATTTTCTCGTGGTTCGTCGGTACCTCGGGGATGTAGGTGGATTTGTGCATGACCCCATTCGGTGGTTCGGTGGACCCGTGCTAGTATTTTGGCCATAACCTTCGGCTCCCTTGTCCGTTCCACGTGCAGTTCACCATTCTGGAAAGCCCTTTCCGATGCCAACGACGTGGTGCACTTCTCGGGGATTTTCTGTGGTTCGTCGGTACCTCGGTGATGTTGGTGGATTTGTGCATGACCCCATTCGGTGGTTCGGTGGACCCGTGCTAGTATTTTGGCCATAACCTTCGGCTCCCTTGTCCGTTCCACGTGCAGTTCACCATTCTGGAAAGCCCTTTCCGATGCCAACGACGTGGTGCACTTCTCGGGGATTTTCTGTGGTTCGTCGGTACCTCGGGGATGTAGGTGGATTTGTGCATGACCCCATTCGGTGGTTCGGTGGACCCGTGCTAGTATTTTGGCCATAACCTTCGGCTCCCTTGTCCGTTCCACGTGCAGTTCACCATTCTGGAAAGCCCTTTCCGATGCCAACGACATGGTGCACTTCTCGGGGATTTTCTGTGGTTCGTCGGTACCTCGGTGATGTTGGTGGATTTGTGCATGACCCCATTCGGTGGTTCGGTGGACCCGTGCTAGTATTTTGGCCATAACCTTCGGCTCCCTTGTCCGTTCCACGTGCAGTTCACCATTCGGAAAGCCCTTTCCGATGCCAACGACGTGGTGCACTTCTCGGGGATTTTCGTGGTTCGTCGGTACCTCGGGGATGTAGGTGGATTTGTGCATGACCCCATTCGGTGGTTCGGTGGACCCGTGCTAGTATTTTGGCCATAACCTTCGGCTCCCTTGTCCGTTCCACGTGCAGTTCACCATTCTAGAAAGCCCTTTCCGATGCCAACGACGTGGTCCACTTCTCGGGGATTTTCTGTGGTTCGTCGGTACCTCGGGGATGTAGGTGGATTTGTGCATGACCCCATTCGGTGGTTCGGTGGACCCGTGCTAGTATTTTGGCCATAACCTTCGGCTCCCTTGTCCGTTCCACGTGCAGTTCACCATTCTGGAAAGCCCTTTCCGATGCCAACGACGTGGTGCACTTCTCGGGGATTTTATGTGGTTCGTCGGTACCTCGGGGATGTCGGTGGATTTGTGCATGACCCCATTCGGTGGTTCGGTGGACCCGTGCTAGTATTTTGGCCATAACCTTCGGCTCCCTTGTCCGTTCCACGTGCAGTTCACCATTCTAGAAAGCCCTTTCCGATGCCAACGACGTGGTGCACTTCTCGGGGATTTTCTGTGGTTCGTCGGTACCTCGGGGATGTAGGTGGATTTGTGCATGACCCCATTCGGTGGTTCGGTGGACCCGTGCTAGTATTTTGGCCATAACCTTCGGCTCCCTTGTCCGTTCCACGTGCGCTTTCCCCATTCGGAAAGCCCTTTCCGATGCCAACGACATGGTGCACTTCTCGGGGATTTTCTGTGGTTCGTCGGTACCTCGGTGATGTTGGTGGATTTGTGCATGACCCCATTCGGTGGTTCGGTGGACCCGTGCTAGTATTTTGGCCATAACCTTCGGCTCCCTTGTCCGTTCCACGTGCGCTCACCATTCGGAAAGCCCTTTCCGATGCCAACGACGTGGTGCACTTCTCGGGGATTTTCTGTGGTTCGTCGGTACCTCGGGGATGTAGGTGGATTTGTGCATGACCCCATTCGGTGGTTCGGTGGACCCGTGCTAGTATTTTGGCCATAACCTTCGGCTCCCTTGTCCGTTCCACGTGCAGTTCACCATTCTGGAAAATCCTTTCCGATGCCAACGACGTGGTCCACTTCTCGGGGATTTTCTGTGGTTCGTCGGTACCTCGGGGATGTAGGTGGATTTGTGCATGACCCCATTCGGTGGTTCGGTGGACCCGTGCTAGTATTTTGGCCATAACCTTCGGCTCCCTTGTCCGTTCCACGTGCGGTTCACCATTCGGAAAGCCCTTTCCGATGCCAACGACGTGGTGCACTTCTCGGGGATTTTCGTGGTTCGTCGGTACCTCGGGGATGTCGGTGGATTTGTGCATGACCCCATTCGGTGGTTCGGTGGACCCGTGCTAGTATTTTGGCCATAACCTTCGGCTCCCTTGTCCGTTCCACGTGCAGTTCACCATTCTGGAAAGCCCTTTCCGATGCCAACGACGTGGTGCACTTCTCGGGGATTTTCTGTGGTTCGTCGATACCTCGGGGATGTAGGTGGATTTGTGCATGACCCCATTCGGTGGTTTGGTGGACCTGTGCTAGTATTTTGGCCATAACCTTCGGCTCCCTTGTCCGTTCCACGTGCAGTTCACCATTATGGAAAGCCCTTTCCGATGCCAACGACATGGTGCACTTCTCGGGGATTTTCTCGTGGTTCGTCGGTACCTCGGTGATGTTGGTGGATTTGTGCATGACCCCATTCGGTGGTTCGGTGGACCCGTGCTAGTATTTTGGCCATAACCTTCGGCTCCCTTGTCCGTTCCACGTGCGCTTCACCATTCTCGGAAAGCCCTTTCCGATGCCAACGACGTGGTGCACTTCTCGGGGATTTTCTGTGGTTCGTCGGTACCTCGGGGATGTAGGTGGATTTGTGCATGACCCCATTCGGTGGTTCGGTGGACCCGTGCTAGTATTTTGGCCATAACCTTCGGCTCCCTTGTCCGTTCCACGTGCGCTTCACCATTCCGGAAAGCCCTTTCCGATGCCAACGACATGGTGCACTTCTCGGGGATTTTCTCGTGGTTCGTCGGTACCTCGGTGATGTTGGTGGATTTGTGCATGACCCCATTCGGTGGTTCGGTGGACCCGTGCTAGTATTTTGGCCATAACCTTCGGCTCCCTTGTCCGTTCCACGTGCAGTTCACCATTCTGGAAAGCCCTTTCCGATGCCAACGACGTGGTGCACTTCTCGGGGATTTTCTGTGGTTCGTCGGTACCTCGGGGATGTAGGTGGATTTGTGCATGACCCCATTCGGTGGTTCGGTGGACCCGTGCTAGTATTTTGGCCATAACCTTCGGCTCCCTTGTCCGTTCCACGTGCAGTTCACCATTCTGGAAAGCCCTTTCCGATGCCAACGACGTGGTGCACTTCTCGGGGATTTTCTTGTGGTTCGTCGGTACCTCGGGGATGTAGGTGGATTTGTGCATGACCCCATTCGGTGGTTCGGTGGACCCGTGCTAGTATTTTGGCCATAACCTTCGGCTCCCTTGTCCGTTCCACGTGCGGCTCACCATTCGGAAAGCCCTTTCCGATGCCAACGACGTGGTGCACTTCTCGGGGATTTTCTCGTGGTTCGTCGGTACCTCGGGGATGTCGGTGGATTTGTGCATGACCCCATTCGGTGGTTCGGTGGACCCGTGCTAGTATTTTGGCCATAACCTTCGGCTCCCTTGTCCGTTCCACGTGCGTTCACCATTCTCGGGAAAGCCCTTTCCGATGCCAACGACGTGGTCCACTTCTCGGGGATTTTCGTGGTTCGTCGATACCTCGGGGATGTAGGTGGATTTGTGCATGACCCCATTCGGTGGTTTGGTGGACCTGTGCTAGTATTTTGGCCATAACCTTCGGCTCCCTTGTCCGTTCCACGTGCAGTTCACCATTCTGGAAAGCCCTTTCCGATGCCAACGACATGGTGCACTTCTCGGGGATTTTCTGTGGTTCGTCGGTACCTCGGTGATGTTGGTGGATTTGTGCATGACCCCATTCGGTGGTTCGGTGGACCCGTGCTAGTATTTTGGCCATAACCTTCGGCTCCCTTGTCCGTTCCACGTGCGCTTCACCATTCGGAAAGCCCTTTCCGATGCCAACGACGTGGTGCACTTCTCGGGGATTTTCTGTGGTTCGTCGGTACCTCGGGGATGTAGGTGGATTTGTGCATGACCCCATTCGGTGGTTCGGTGGACCCGTGCTAGTATTTTGGCCATAACCTTCGGCTCCCTTGTCCGTTCCACGTGCGCTTCACCATTCGGAAAGCCCTTTCCGATGCCAACGACGTGGTGCACTTCTCGGGGATTTTCTGTGGTTCGTCGGTACCTCGGTGATGTTGGTGGATTTGTGCATGACCCCATTCGGTGGTTCGGTGGACCCGTGCTAGTATTTTGGCCATAACCTTCGGCTCCCTTGTCCGTTCCACGTGCAGTTCACCATTCTGGAAAGCCCTTTCCGATGCCAACGACGTGGTGCACTTCTCGGGGATTTTCTGTGGTTCGTCGGTACCTCGGGGATGTCGGTGGATTTGTGCATGACCCCATTCGGTGGTTCGGTGGACCCGTGCTAGTATTTTGGCCATAACCTTCGGCTCCCTTGTCCGTTCCACGTGCGCTTCACCATTCTGGAAAGCCCTTTCCGATGCCAACGACGTGGTCCACTTCTCGGGGATTTTCTGTGGTTCGTCGATACCTCGGGGATGGGGTGGATTTGTGCATGACCCCATTCGGTGGTTTGGTGGACCTGTGCTAGTATTTTGGCCATAACCTTCGGCTCCCTTGTCCGTTCCACGTGCAGTTCACCATTCTAGAAAGCCCTTTCCGATGCCAACGACATGGTGCACTTCTCGGGGATTTTCTGTGGTTCGTCGGTACCTCGGTGATGTTGGTGGATTTGTGCATGACCCCATTCGGTGGTTCGGTGGACCCGTGCTAGTATTTTGGCCATAACCTTCGGCTCCCTTGTCCGTTCCACGTGCGCTCACCATTCTCGGAAAGCCCTTTCCGATGCCAACGACGTGGTGCACTTCTCGGGGATTTTCGTGGTTCGTCGGTACCTCGGGGATGTAGGTGGATTTGTGCATGACCCCATTCGGTGGTTCGGTGGACCCGTGCTAGTATTTTGGCCATAACCTTCGGCTCCCTTGTCCGTTCCACGTGCGCTTCACCATTCGGAAAGCCCTTTCCGATGCCAACGACATGGTGCACTTCTCGGGGATTTTCTCGTGGTTCGTCGGTACCTCGGTGATGTTGGTGGATTTGTGCATGACCCCATTCGGTGGTTCGGTGGACCCGTGCTAGTATTTTGGCCATAACCTTCGGCTCCCTTGTCCGTTCCACGTGCACTTCACCATTCTGGAAAGCCCTTTCCGATGCCAACGACGTGGTGCACTTCTCGGGGATTTTCTGTGGTTCGTCGGTACCTCGGGGATGTAGGTGGATTTGTGCATGACCCCATTCGGTGGTTCGGTGGACCCGTGCTAGTATTTTGGCCATAACCTTCGGCTCCCTTGTCCGTTCCACGTGCAGTTCACCATTCTAGAAAGCCCTTTCCGATGCCAACGACGTGGTCCACTTCTCGGGGATTTTCTGTGGTTCGTCGGTACCTCGGGGATGTAGGTGGATTTGTGCATGACCCCATTCGGTGGTTCGGTGGACCCGTGCTAGTATTTTGGCCATAACCTTCGGCTCCCTTGTCCGTTCCACGTGCAGTTCACCATTCGGAAAGCCCTTTCCGATGCCAACGACGTGGTGCACTTCTCGGGGATTTTCTGTGGTTCGTCGGTACCTCGGGGATGTCGGTGGATTTGTGCATGACCCCATTCGGTGGTTCGGTGGACCCGTGCTAGTATTTTGGCCATAACCTTCGGCTCCCTTGTCCGTTCCACGTGCGCTTCACCATTCGGAAAGCCCTTTCCGATGCCAACGACGTGGTGCACTTCTCGGGGATTTTCTGTGTTCGTCGATACCTCGGGGATGTAGGTGGATTTGTGCATGACCCCATTCGGTGGTTTGGTGGACCTGTGCTAGTATTTTGGCCATAACCTTCGGCTCCCTTGTCCGTTCCACGTGCAATTCACCATTCTGGAAAGCCCTTTCCGATGCCAACGACATGGTGCACTTCTCGGGGATTTTCTGTGGTTCGTCGGTACCTCGGTGATGTTGGTGGATTTGTGCATGACCCCATTCGGTGGTTCGGTGGACCCGTGCTAGTATTTTGGCCATAACCTTCGGCTCCCTTGTCCGTTCCACGTGCAGTTCACCATTCTGGAAAGCCCTTTCCGATGCCAACGACGTGGTGCACTTCTCGGGGATTTTCTGTGGTTCGTCGGTACCTCGGGGATGTAGGTGGATTTGTGCATGACCCCATTCGGTGGTTCGGTGGACCCGTGCTAGTATTTTGGCCATAACCTTCGGCTCCCTTGTCCGTTCCACGTGCGCTTCACCATTCGGAAAGCCTTTCCGATGCCAACGACGTGGTCCACTTCTCGGGGATTTTCTCGTGGTTCGTCGGTACCTCGGGGATGTAGGTGGATTTGTGCATGACCCCATTCGGTGGTTCGGTGGACCCGTGCTAGTATTTTGGCCATAACCTTCGGCTCCCTTGTCCGTTCCACGTGCGCTCACCATTCCGGAAAGCCCTTTCCGATGGCAACGACGTGGTGCACTTCTCGGGATTTTCGTGGTTCGTCGGTACCTCGGGGATGTCGGTGGATTTGTGCATGACCCCATTCGGTGGTTCGGTGGACCCGTGCTAGTATTTTGGCCATAACCTTCGGCTCCCTTGTCCGTTCCACGTGCGCTTCACCATTCGGGAAAGCCCTTTCCGATGCCAACGACGTGGTGCACTTCTCGGGATTTTTTGTGGTTCGTCGATACCTCGGGGATGTAGGTGGATTTGTGCATGACCCCATTCGGTGGTTTGGTGGACCTGTGCTAGTATTTTGGCCATAACCTTCGGCTCCCTTGTCCGTTCCACGTGCGCTCACCATTCGGGAAAGCCCTTTCCGATGCCAACGACATGGTGCACTTCTCGGGGATTTTCTCGTGGTTCGTCGGTACCTCGGTGATGTTGGTGGATTTGTGCATGACCCCATTCGGTGGTTCGGTGGACCCGTGCTAGTATTTTGGCCATAACCTTCGGCTCCCTTGTCCGTTCCACGTGCGCTTCACCATTCTGGAAAGCCCTTTCCGATGCCAACGACGTGGTGCACTTCTCGGGGATTTTCTGTGGTTCGTCGGTACCTCGGGGATGTAGGTGGATTTGTGCATGACCCCATTCGGTGGTTCGGTGGACCCGTGCTAGTATTTTGGCCATAACCTTCGGCTCCCTTGTCCGTTCCACGTGCAGTTCACCATTCTGGAAATTCCTTTCCGATGCCAACGACGTGGTCCACTTCTCGGGGATTTTCTGTGGTTCGTCGGTACCTCGGGGATGTAGGTGGATTTGTGCATGACCCCATTCGGTGGTTCGGTGGACCCGTGCTAGTATTTTGGCCATAACCTTCGGCTCCCTTGTCCGTTCCACGTGCAGTTCACAATTCTGGAAAGCCCTTTCCGATGGCCAACGACGTGGTGCACTTCTCGGGATTTTCTGTGGTTCGTCGGTACCTCGGGGATGTCGGTGGATTTGTGCATGACCCCATTCGGTGGTTCGGTGGACCCGTGCTAGTATTTTGGCCATAACCTTCGGCTGCCTTGTCCGTTCCACGTGCGCTTCACCATTCCGGAAAGCCCTTTCCGATGCCAACGACGTGGTGCACTTCTCGGGGATTTTCTTGTGGTTCGTCGATACCTCGGGGATGTAGGTGGATTTGTGCATGACCCCATTCGGTGGTTTGGTGGACCCGTGCTAGTATTTTGGCCATAACCTTCGGCTCCCTTGTCCGTTCCACGTGCGCTTCACCATTCGGAAAGCCCTTTCCGATGCCAACGACATGGTGCACTTCTCGGGGATTTTCTCGTGGTTCGTCGGTACCTCGGGATGTTGGTGGATTTGTGCATGACCCCATTCGGTGGTTCGGTGGACCCGTGCTAGTATTTTGGCCATAACCTTCGGCTCCCTTGTCCGTACCACGTGCAATTCACCATTCTGGAAAGCCCTTTCCGATGCCAACGACGTGGTGCACTTCTCGGGGATTTTCTATGGTTCGTCGGTACCTCGGGGATGTAGGTGGATTTGTGCATGACCCCATTCGGTGGTTCGGTGGACCCGTGCTAGTATTTTGGCCATAACCTTCGGCTCCCTTGTCCGTTCCACGTGCAGTTCACCATTCCGGAAAGCCTTTCCGATGCCAACGACGTGGTCCACTTCTCGGGGATTTTCTCGTGGTTCGTCGGTACCTCGGGGATGTAGGTGGATTTGTGCATGACCCCATTCGGTGGTTCGGTGGACCCGTGCTAGTATTTTGGCCATAACCTTCGGCTCCCTTGTCCGTTCCACGTGCATTTCACCATTCTGGAAAGCCCTTTCCGATGGCAACGACGTGGTGCACTTCTCGGGGATTTTCAGTGGTTCGTCGGTACCTCGGGGATGTCGGTGGATTTGTGCATGACCCCATTCGGTGGTTCGGTGGACCCGTGCTAGTATTTTGGCCATAACCTTCGGCTCCCTTGTCCGTTCCACGTGCAGTTCACCATTCTGGAAAGCCCTTTCCGATGCCAACGACGTGGTGCACTTCTCGGGGATTTTCTGTGGTTCGTCGATACCTCGGGGATGTAGGTGGATTTGTGCATGACCCCATTCGGTGGTTTGGTGGACCTGTGCTAGTATTTTGGCCATAACCTTCGGCTCCCTTGTCCGTTCCACGTGCATTTCACCATTCTGGAAAGCCCTTTCCGATGCCAACGACATGGTGCACTTCTCGGGGATTTTCTCGTGGTTCGTCGGTACCTCGGTGATGTTGGTGGATTTGTGCATGACCCCATTCGGTGGTTCGGTGGACCCGTGCTAGTATTTTGGCCATAACCTTCGGCTCCCTTGTCCGTTCCACGTGCAGTTCACCATTCTAGAAAGCCCTTTCCGATGCCAACGACGTGGTGCACTTCTCGGGGATTTTCTATGGTTCGTCGGTACCTCGGGGATGTAGGTGGATTTGTGCATGACCCCATTCGGTGGTTCGGTGGACCCGTGCTAGTATTTTGGCCATAACCTTCGGCTCCCTTGTCCGTTCCACGTGCGCTTCACCATTCGGAAAATCCTTTCATGCCAACGACGTGGTCCACTTCTCGGGGATTTTCTCGTGGTTCGTCGGTACCTCGGGGATGTAGGTGGATTTGTGCATGACCCCATTCGGTGGTTCGGTGGACCCGTGCTAGTATTTTGGCCATAACCTTCGGCTCCCTTGTCCGTTCCACGTGCAGTTCACCATTCTGGAAAGCCCTTTCCGATGGCAACGACGTGGTGCACTTCTCGGGGATTTTCTGTGGTTCGTCGGTACCTCGGGGATGTCGGTGGATTTGTGCATGACCCCATTCGGTGGTTCGGTGGACCCGTGCTAGTATTTTGGCCATAACCTTCGGCTCCCTTGTCCGTTCCACGTGCATTTCACCATTCTGGAAAGCCCTTTCCGATGCCAACGACGTGGTGCACTTCTCGGGGATTTTCTGTGGTTCGTCGATACCTCGGGGATGTAGGTGGATTTGTGCATGACCCCATTCGGTGGTTTGGTGGACCTGTGCTAGTATTTTGGCCATAACCTTCGGCTCCCTTGTCCGTTCCACGTGCATTTCACCATTCTGGAAAGCCCTTTCCGATGCCAACGACATGGTGCACTTCTCGGGGATTTTCTCGTGGTTCGTCGGTACCTCGGTGATGTTGGTGGATTTGTGCATGACCCCATTCGGTGGTTCGGTGGACCCGTGCTAGTATTTTGGCCATAACCTTCGGCTCCCTTGTCCGTTCCACGTGCGCTCACCATTCTCGGAAAGCCCTTTCCGATGCCAACGACGTGGTGCACTTCTCGGGGATTTTCTGTGGTTCGTCGGTACCTCGGGGATGTAGGTGGATTTGTGCATGACCCCATTCGGTGGTTCGGTGGACCCGTGCTAGTATTTTGGCCATAACCTTCGGCTCCCTTGTCCGTTCCACGTGCGCTTCACCATTCGGAAAGCCCTTTCCGATGCCAACGACGTGGTGCACTTCTCGGGATTTTCTGTGGTTCGTCGGTACCTCGGGGATGTAGGTGGATTTGTGCATGACCCCATTCGGTGGTTCGGTGGACCCGTGCTAGTATTTTGGCCATAACCTTCGGCTCCCTTGTCCGTTCCACGTGCGCTCACCATTCCGGAAAGCCCTTTCCGATGCCAACGACGTGGTGCACTTCTCGGGATTTTCTCGTGGTTCGTCGGTACCTCGGGGATGTAGGTGGATTTGTGCATGACCCCATTCGGTGGTTCGGTGGACCCGTGCTAGTATTTTGGCCATAACCTTCGGCTCCCTTGTCCGTTCCACGTGCGCTTCACCATTCTCGGAAAGCCCTTTCCGATGCCAACGACGTGGTGCACTTCTCGGGGATTTTCTGTGGTTCGTCGGTACCTCGGGGATGTAGGTGGATTTGTGCATGACCCCATTCGGTGGTTCGGTGGACCCGTGCTAGTATTTTGGCCATAACCTTCGGCTCCCTTGTCCGTTCCACGTGCGCTTCACCATTCGGAAAGCCCTTTCCGATGCCAACGACATGGTGCACTTCTCGGGGATTTTCTGTGGTTCGTCGGTACCTCGGTGATGTTGGTGGATTTGTGCATGACCCCATTCGGTGGTTCGGTGGACCCGTGCTAGTATTTTGGCCATAACCTTCGGCTCCCTTGTCCGTTCCACGTGCGCTTCACCATTCTCGGAAAGCCCTTTCCGATGCCAACGACGTGGTGCACTTCTCGGGGATTTTCTGTGGTTCGTCGGTACCTCGGGGATGTAGGTGGATTTGTGCATGACCCCATTCGGTGGTTCGGTGGACCCGTGCTAGTATTTTGGCCATAACCTTCGGCTCCCTTGTCCGTTCCACGTGCGCTCACCATTCTGGAAAGCCCTTTCCGATGCCAACGACGTGGTCCACTTCTCGGGGATTTTCTGTGGTTCGTCGGTACCTCGGGGATGTAGGTGGATTTGTGCATGACCCCATTCGGTGGTTCGGTGGACCCGTGCTAGTATTTTGGCCATAACCTTCGGCTCCCTTGTCCGTTCCACGTGCAGTTCACCATTCTGGAAAGCCCTTTCCGATGCCAACGACGTGGTGCACTTCTCGGGGATTTTCTCGTGGTTCGTCGGTACCTCGGGGATGTCGGTGGATTTGTGCATGACCCCATTCGGTGGTTCGGTGGACCCGTGCTAGTATTTTGGCCATAACCTTCGGCTCCCTTGTCCGTTCCACGTGCGCTTCACCATTCGGGAAAGCCCTTTCCGATGCCAACGACGTGGTCCACTTCTCGGGGATTTTCTCGTGGTTCGTCGATACCTCGGGGATGTAGGTGGATTTGTGCATGACCCCATTCGGTGGTTTAGTGGACCTGTGCTAGTATTTTGGCCATAACCTTCGGCTCCCTTGTCCGTTCCACGTGCAGTTCACCATTCTGGAAAGCCCTTTCCAATGCCAACGACATGGTGCACTTCTCGGGATTTTCTGTGGTTCGTCGGTACCTAGGTGATGTTGGTGGATTTGTGCATGACCCCATTCGGTGGTTCGGTGGACCCGTGCTAGTATTTTGGCCATAACCTTCGGCACCCTTGTCCGTTCCACGTGCGCTTCACCATTCTCGGAAAGCCCTTTCCGATGCCAACGACGTGGTGCACTTCTCGGGGATTTTCTGTGGTTCGTCGGTACCTCGGGGATGTAGGTGGATTTGTGCATGACCCCATTCGGTGGTTCGGTGGACCCGTGCTAGTATTTTGGCCATAACCTTCGGCTCCCTTGTCCGTTCCACGTGCGCTCACCATTCGGAAAGCCCTTTCCGATGCCAACGACATGGTGCACTTCTCGGGGATTTTCTGTGGTTCGTCGGTACCTCGGGATGTTGGTGGATTTGTGCATGACCCCATTCGGTGGTTCGGTGGACCCGTGCTAGTATTTTGGCCATAACCTTCGGCTCCCTTGTCCGTTCCACGTGCGCTCACCATTCTCGGAAAGCCCTTTCCGATGCCAACGACGTGGTGCACTTCTCGGGGATTTTCTCGTGGTTCGTCGGTACCTCGGGGATGTAGGTGGATTTGTGCATGACCCCATTCGGTGGTTCGGTGGACCCGTGCTAGTATTTTGGCCATAACCTTCGGCTCCCTTGTCCGTTCCACGTGCGCTTCACCATTCCGGAAAGCCCTTTCCGATGCCAACGACGTGGTCCACTTCTCGGGGATTTTCTCGTGGTTCGTCGATACCTCGGGGATGTAGGTGGATTTGTGCATGACCCCATTCGGTGGTTTGGTGGACCTGTGCTAGTATTTTGGCCATAACCTTCGGCTCCCTTGTCCGTTCCACGTGCGCTTCACCATTCTCGGAAAGCCCTTTCCGATGCCAACGACATGGTGCACTTCTCGGGATTTTCTCGTGGTTCGTCGGTACCTCGGTGATGTTGGTGGATTTGTGCATGACCCCATTCGGTGGTTCGGTGGACCCGTGCTAGTATTTTGGCCATAACCTTCGGCTCCCTTGTCCGTTCCACGTGCGCTTCACCATTCCGGAAAGCCCTTTCCGATGCCAACGACGTGGTGCACTTCTCGGGGATTTTCTCGTGGTTCGTCGGTACCTCGGGGATGTAGGTGGATTTGTGCATGACCCCATTCGGTGGTTCGGTGGACCCGTGCTAGTATTTTGGCCATAACCTTCGGCTCCCTTGTCCGTTCCACGTGCGCTCACCATTCGGAAAGCCCTTTCCGATGCCAACGACATGGTGCACTTCTCGGGGATTTTCTCGTGGTTCGTCGGTACCTCGGTGATGTTGGTGGATTTGTGCATGACCCCATTCGGTGGTTCGGTGGACCCGTGCTAGTATTTTGGCCATAACCTTCGGCTCCCTTGTCCGTTCCACGTGCGCTTCACCATTCGGAAAGCCCTTTCCGATGCCAACGACGTGGTGCACTTCTCGGGGATTTTCTGTGGTTCGTCGGTACCTCGGGGATGTAGGTGGATTTGTGCATGACCCCATTCGGTGGTTCGGTGGACCCGTGCTAGTATTTTGGCCATAACCTTCGGCTCCCTTGTCCGTTCCACGTGCGCTTCACTCACCATTCCGAAAGCCCTTTCCGATGCCAACGACGTGGTCCACTTCTCGGGGATTTTCTCGTGGTTCGTCGGTACCTCGGGGATGTAGGTGGATTTGTGCATGACCCCATTCGGTGGTTCGGTGGACCCGTGCTAGTATTTTGGCCATAACCTTCGGCTCCCTTGTCCGTTCCACGTGCGCTCACCATTCCGGAAAGCCCTTTCCGATGCCAACGACGTGGTGCACTTCTCGGGGATTTTCTGTGGTTCGTCGGTACCTCGGGGATGTCGGTGGATTTGTGCATGACCCCATTCGGTGGTTCGGTGGACCCGTGCTAGTATTTTGGCCATAACCTTCGGCTCCCTTGTCCGTTCCACGTGCGCTTCACCATTCCGGAAAGCCCTTTCCGATGCCAACGACGTGGTGCACTTCTCGGGGATTTTCTCGTGGTTCGTCGATACCTCGGGGATGTAGGTGGATTTGTGCATGACCCCATTCGGTGGTTTGGTGGACCCGTGCTAGTATTTTGGCCATAACCTTCGGCTCCCTTGTCCGTTCCACGTGCGCTCACCATTCTCGGAAAGCCCTTTCCGATGCCAACGACATGGTGCACTTCTCGGGGATTTTCTGTGGTTCGTCGGTACCTCGGTGATGTTGGTGGATTTGTGCATGACCCCATTCGGTGGTTCGGTGGACCCGTGCTAGTATTTTGGCCATAACCTTCGGCTCCCTTGTCCGTTCCACGTGCGCTTCACCATTCGGAAAGCCCTTTCCGATGCCAACGACGTGGTGCACTTCTCGGGGATTTTCTCGTGGTTCGTCGGTACCTCGGGGATGTAGGTGGATTTGTGCATGACCCCATTCGGTGGTTCGGTGGACCCGTGCTAGTATTTTGGCCATAACCTTCGGCTCCCTTGTCCGTTCCACGTGCGCTTCACCATTCGGGAAAGCCTTTCCGATGCCAACGACGTGGTCCACTTCTCGGGGATTTTCTCGTGGTTCGTCGGTACCTCGGGGATGTAGGTGGATTTGTGCATGACCCCATTCGGTGGTTCGGTGGACCCGTGCTAGTATTTTGGCCATAACCTTCGGCTCCCTTGTCCGTTCCACGTGCGCTTCACCATTCCGGGAAAGCCCTTTCCGATGGCAACGACGTGGTGCACTTCTCCGGGATTTTCTGTGGTTCGTCGGTACCTCGGGGATGTCGGTGGATTTGTGCATGACCCCATTCGGTGGTTCGGTGGACCCGTGCTAGTATTTTTGCCATAACCTTCGGCTCCCTTGTCCGTTCCACGTGCGCTCACCATTCTCGGAAAGCCCTTTCCGATGCCAACGACGTGGTCCACTTCTCGGGATTTTCTGTGGTTCGTCGATACCTCGGGGATGTAGGTGGATTTGTGCATGACCCCATTCGGTGGTTCGGTGGACCCGTGCTAGTATTTTGGCCATAACCTTCGGCTCCCTTGTCCGTTCCACGTGCGCTCACCATTCTCGGAAAGCCCTTTCCGATGCCAACGACATGGTGCACTTCTCGGGGATTTTCTGTGGTTCGTCGGTACCTCGGTGATGTTGGTGGATTTGTGCATGACCCCATTCGGTGGTTCGGTGGACCCGTGCTAGTATTTTGGCCATAACCTTCGGCTCCCTTGTCCGTTCCACGTGCGCTCACCATTCTCGGAAAGCCCTTTCCGATGCCAACGACGTGGTGCACTTCTCGGGGATTTTCTCGTGGTTCGTCGGTACCTCGGGGATGTAGGTGGATTTGTGCATGACCCCATTCGGTGGTTCGGTGGACCCGTGCTAGTATTTTGGCCATAACCTTCGGCTCCCTTGTCCGTTCCACGTGCGCTCACCATTCCGGAAAGCCCTTTCCGATGCCAACGACGTGGTGCACTTCTCGGGGATTTTCTCGTGGTTCGTCGGTACCTCGGGGATGTAGGTGGATTTGTGCATGACCCCATTCGGTGGTTCGGTGGACCCGTGCTAGTATTTTGGCCATAACCTTCGGCTCCCTTGTCCGTTCCACGTGCGCTCACCATTCTCGGAAAGCCCTTTCCGATGCCAACGACGTGGTGCACTTCTCGGGATTTTCTGTGGTTCGTCGGTACCTCGGGATGTCGGTGGATTTGTGCATGACCCCATTCGGTGGTTCGGTGGACCCGTGCTAGTATTTTGGCCATAACCTTCGGCTCCCTTGTCCGTTCCACGTGCGCTTCACCATTCGGGAAAGCCCTTTCCGATGCCAACGACGTGGTGCACTTCTCGGGGATTTTCTCGTGGTTCGTCGATACCTCGGGGATGTAGGTGGATTTGTGCATGACCCCATTCGGTGGTTTGGTGGACCCGTGCTAGTATTTTGGCCATAACCTTCGGCTCCCTTGTCCGTTCCACGTGCGCTTCACCATTCCGGAAAGCCCTTTCCGATGCCAACGACATGGTGCACTTCTCGGGGATTTTCTCGTGGTTCGTCGGTACCTCGGGATGTTGGTGGATTTGTGCATGACCCCATTCGGTGGTTCGGTGGACCCGTGCTAGTATTTTGGCCATAACCTTCGGCTCCCTTGTCCGTTCCACGTGCGCTTCACCATTCGGGAAAGCCCTTTCCGATGCCAACGACGTGGTGCACTTCTCGGGGATTTTCTCGTGGTTCGTCGGTACCTCGGGGATGTAGGTGGATTTGTGCATGACCCCATTCGGTGGTTCGGTGGACCCGTGCTAGTATTTTGGCCATAACCTTCGGCTCCCTTGTCCGTTCCACGTGCGCTCTCACCATTCCGGAAAGCCCTTTCCGATGCCAACGACGTGGTCCACTTCTCGGGGATTTTCTCGTGGTTCGTCGGTACCTCGGGGATGTAGGTGGATTTGTGCATGACCCCATTCGGTGGTTCGGTGGACCCGTGCTAGTATTTTGGCCATAACCTTCGGCTCCCTTGTCCGTTCCACGTGCGCTCACCATTCGGGAAAGCCCTTTCCGATGCCAACGACGTGGTGCACTTCTCGGGGATTTTCTCGTGGTTCGTCGGTACCTCGGGGATGTCGGTGGATTTGTGCATGACCCCATTCGGTGGTTCGGTGGACCCGTGCTAGTATTTTGGCCATAACCTTCGGCTCCCTTGTCCGTTCCACGTGCGCTCACCATTCGGAAAGCCCTTTCCGATGCCAACGACGTGGTGCACTTCTCGGGGATTTTCTGTGGTTCGTCGATACCTCGGGGATGTAGGTGGATTTGTGCATGACCCCATTCGGTGGTTTGGTGGACCTGTGCTAGTATTTTGGCCATAACCTTCGGCTCCCTTGTCCGTTCCACGTGCGCTCACCATTCCGGAAAGCCCTTTCCGATGCCAACGACATGGTGCACTTCTCGGGGATTTTCTGTGGTTCGTCGGTACCTCGGTGATGTTGGTGGATTTGTGCATGACCCCATTCGGTGGTTCGGTGGACCCGTGCTAGTATTTTGGCCATAACCTTCGGCTCCCTTGTCCGTTCCACGTGCAGTTCACCATTCTGGAAAGCCCTTTCCGATGCCAACGACGTGGTGCACTTCTCGGGATTTTCTCGTGGTTCGTCGGTACCTCGGGGATGTAGGTGGATTTGTGCATGACCCCATTCGGTGGTTCGGTGGACCCGTGCTAGTATTTTGGCCATAACCTTCGGCTCCCTTGTCCGTTCCACGTGCGCTCACACCATTCCGGAAAGCCCTTTCCGATGCCAACGACGTGGTGCACTTCTCGGGATTTTCTGTGGTTCGTCGGTACCTCGGGGATGTAGGTGGATTTGTGCATGACCCCATTCGGTGGTTCGGTGGACCCGTGCTAGTATTTTGGCCATAACCTTCGGCTCCCTTGTCCGTTCCACGTGCGCTTCACCATTCGGAAAGCCCTTTCCGATGCCAACGACGTGGTCCACTTCTCGGGGATTTTCTCGTGGTTCGTCGGTACCTCGGGGATGTAGGTGGATTTGTGCATGACCCCATTCGGTGGTTCGGTGGACCCGTGCTAGTATTTTGGCCATAACCTTCGGCTCCCTTGTCCGTTCAACGTGCAGTTCACAATTCTGGAAAGCCCTTTCCGATGGCCACAACATGGTGCACTTCTCCGGGATTTTCTGTGGTTCGTCGGTACCTCGGGGATGTCGGTGGATTTGTGCATGACCCCATTCAGTGGTTCGGTGGACCCGTGCTAGTATTTTGGCCATAACCTTCGGCTCCCTTGTCCGTTCCACGTGCGCTTCACCATTCTGGAAAGCCCTTTCCGATGCCAACGACGTGGTGCACTTCTCGGGGATTTTCTGTGGTTCGTCGATACCTCGGGGATGTAGGTGGATTTGTGCATGACCCCATTCGGTGGTTTGGTGGACCTGTGCTAGTATTTTGGCCATAACCTTCGGCTCCCTTGTCCGTTCCACGTGCATTTCACCATTCTGGAAAGCCCTTTCCGATGCCAACGACGTGGTGCACTTCTCGGGGATTTTCTCGTGGTTCGTCGGTACCTCGGGATGTTGGTGGATTTGTGCATGACCCCATTCGGTGGTTCGGTGGACCCGTGCTAGTATTTTGGCCATAACCTTCGGCTCCCTTGTCCGTTCCACGTGCAATTCACCATTCTGGAAAGCCCTTTCCGATGCCAACGACGTGGTGCACTTCTCGGGGATTTTCTGTGGTTCGTCGGTACCTCAGGGTTGTAGGTGGATTTGTGCATGACCCTATTCGGTGGATCGGTGGACCCGTGCTAGTATTTTGGCCATAACCTTCGGCTCCCTTGTCCGTTCCACGTGCGCTTCACCATTCGGAAAGCCCTTTCCGATGCCAACGACGTGGTCCACTTCTCGGGGATTTTCTCGTGGTTCGTCGGTACCTCGGGGATGTAGGTGGATTTGTGCATGACCCCATTCGGTGGTTCGGTGGACCCGTGCTAGTATTTTGGCCATAACCTTCGGCTCCCTTGTCCGTTCCACGTGCGCTCACCATTCGGGAAAGCCCTTTCCGATGCCAACGACGTGGTGCACTTCTCGGGGATTTTCTCGTGGTTCGTCGGTACCTCGGGGATGTCGGTGGATTTGTGCATGACCCCATTCGGTGGTTCGGTGGACCCGTGCTAGTATTTTGGCCATAACCTTCGGCTCCCTTGTCCGTTCCACGTGCGCTCACCATTCGGAAAGCCCTTTCCGATGCCAACGACGTGGTGCACTTCTCGGGGATTTTCTGGTTCGTCGATACCTCGGGGATGTAGGTGGATTTGTGCATGACCACATTCGGTGGTTTGGTGGACCCGTGCTAGTATTTTGGCCATAACCTTCGGCTCCCTTGTCCGTTCCACGTGCGCTTCACCATTCGGAAAGCCCTTTCCGATGCCAACGACATGGTGCACTTCTCGGGGATTTTCTCGTGGTTCGTCGGTACCTCGGTGATGTTGGTGGATTTGTGCATGACCCCATTCGGTGGTTCGGTGGACCCGTGCTAGTATTTTGGCCATAACCTTCGGCTCCCTTGTCCGTTCCACGTGCGCTCACCATTCCGGAAAGCCCTTTCCGATGCCAACGACGTGGTGCACTTCTCGGGGATTTTCTCGTGGTTCGTCGGTACCTCGGGGATGTAGGTGGATTTGTGCATGACCCCATTCGGTGGTTCGGTGGACCCGTGCTAGTATTTTGGCCATAACCTCCGGCTCCCTTGTCCATTCCACGTGCAGTTCACCATTCTGGAAAGCCCTTTCCGATGCCAACGACGTGGTCCACTTCTCGGGGATTTTCTATGGTTCGTCGGTACCTCGGGGATGTAGGTGGATTTGTGCATGACCCCATTCGGTGGTTCGGTGGACCCGTGCTAGTATTTTGGCCATAACCTTCGGCTCCCTTGTCCGTTACACGTGCGCTTCACATTCGGGAAAGCCCTTTCCGATGGCAACGACGTGGTGCACTTCTCGGGATTTTCTCGTGGTTCGTCGGTACCTCGGGGATGTCGGTGGATTTGTGCATGACCCCATTCGGTGGTTCGGTGGACCCGTGCTAGTATTTTGGCCATAACCTTCGGCTCCCTTGTCCGTTCCACGTGCGCTCACCATTCTCGGAAAGCCCTTTCCGATGCCAACGACGTGGTCCACTTCTCGGGGATTTTCTCGTGGTTCGTCGATACCTCGGGGATGTAGGTGGATTTGTGCATGACCCCATTCGGTGGTTTGGTGGACCTGTGCTAGTATTTTGGCCATAACCTTCGGCTCCCTTGTCCGTTCCACGTGCAATTCACCATTCTGGAAAGCCCTTTCCGATGCCAACGACATGGTGCACTTCTCGGGGATTTTCTGTGGTTCGTCGGTACCTCGGTGATGTTGGTGGATTTATGTATGACCCCATTCGGTGGTTCGGTGGACCCGTGCTAGTATTTTGGCCATAACCTTCGGCTCCTTTGTCCGTTCCACGTGCGCTCACCATTCCGGAAAGCCCTTTCCGATGCCAACGACGTGGTGCACTTCTCGGGGATTTTCTCGTGGTTCGTCGGTACCTCGGGGATGTAGGTGGATTTGTGCATGACCCCATTCGGTGGTTCGGTGGACCCGTGCTAGTATTTTGGCCATAACCTTCGGCTCCCTTGTCCGTTCCACGTGCGCTCACCATTCTTGGAAAGCCCTTTCCGATGCCAACGACGTGGTGCACTTCTCGGGGATTTTCTCGTGGTTCGTCGGTACCTCGGTGATGTTGGTGGATTTGTGCATGACCCCATTCGGTGGTTCGGTGGACCCGTGCTAGTATTTTGGCCATAACCTTCGGCTCCCTTGTCCGTTCCACGTGCAGTTCACCATTCTGGAAAGCCCTTTCCGATGCCAACGACGTGGTGCACTTCTCGGGGATTTTCTGTGGTTCGTCGGTACCTCGGGGATGTAGGTGGATTTGTGCATGACCCCATTCGGTGGTTCGGTGGACCCGTGCTAGTATTTTGGCCATAACCTTCGGCTCCCTTGTCCGTTCCACGTGCGCTTCACCATTCGGAAAAGCCCTTTCCGATGCCAACGACGTGGTGCACTTCTCGGGGATTTTCTCGTGGTTCGTCGGTACCTCGGGGATGTAGGTGGATTTGTGCATGACCCCATTCGGTGGTTCGGTGGACCCGTGCTAGTATTTTGGCCATAACCTTCGGCTCCCTTGTCCGTTCCACGTGCAGTTCACCATTCTGGAAAGCCCTTTCCGATGCCAACGACGTGGTGCACTTCTCGGGGATTTTCTGTGGTTCGTCGGTACCTCGGGATGTCGGTGGATTTGTGCATGACCCCATTCGGTGGTTCGGTGGACCCGTGCTAGTATTTTGGCCATAACCTTCGGCTCCCTTGTCCGTTCCACGTGCGCTCACCATTCCGGAAAGCCCTTTCCGATGCCAACGACATGGTGCACTTCTCGGGATTTTCTCGTGGTTCGTCGGTACCTCGGTGATGTTGGTGGATTTGTGCATGACCCCATTCGGTGGTTCGGTGGACCCGTGCTAGTATTTTGGCCATAACCTTCGGCTCCCTTGTCCGTTCCACGTGCGCTCACCATTCTCGGAAAGCCCTTTCCGATGCCAACGACGTGGTGCACTTCTCGGGGATTTTCTCGTGGTTCGTCGGTACCTCGGGGATGTAGGTGGATTTGTGCATGACCCCATTCGGTGGTTCGGTGGACCCGTGCTAGTATTTTGGCCATAACCTTCGGCTCCCTTGTCCGTTCCACGTGCGCTTCACCATTCGGGAAAGCCCTTTCCGATGCCAACGACGTGGTGCACTTCTCGGGGATTTTCTCGTGGTTCGTCGGTACCTCGGGGATGTTGGTGGATTTGTGCATGACCCCATTCGGTGGTTCGGTGGACCCGTGCTAGTATTTTGGCAATAACCTTCGGCTCCCTTGTCCGTTCCACGTGCAGTTCACCATTCTGGAAAGCCCTTTTCGATGCCAACGACGTGGTACACTTCTCGGGATTTTCTGTGGTTCTTCGGTACCTCGGGGATGTAGGTGGATTTGTGCATGACCCCATTCGGAGGTTCGGTGGACACGTGCTAGTATTTTGGATATAACCTTCGGCTCCCTTGTCCGTTCCATGTGCAGTTCACCATTCCGGAAAGCCCTTTCCGATGCCAACGACGTGGTCCACTTCTCGGGGATTTTCTCGTGGTTCGTCGGTACCTCGGGGATGTAGGTGGATTTGTGCATGACCCCATTCGGTGGTTCGGTGGACCCGTGCTAGTATTTTGGCCATAACCTTCGGCTCCCTTGTCCGTTCCACGTGCGCTCACCATTCTCGGAAAGCCCTTTCCGATGCCAACGACATGGTGCACTTCTCGGGGATTTTCTGTGGTTCGTCGGTACCTCGGGGATGTCGGTGGATTTGTGCATGACCCCATTCGGTGGTTCGGTGGACCCGTGCTAGTATTTTGGCCATAACCTTCGGCTCCCTTGTCCGTTCCACGTGCGCTTCACCATTCGGAAAGCCCTTTCCGATGCCAACGACGTGGTGCACTTCTCGGGGATTTTCTCGTGGTTCGTCGATACCTCGGGGATGTAGGTGGATTTGTGCATGACCCCATTCGGTGGTTTGGTGGACCCGTGCTAGTATTTTGGCCATAACCTTCGGCTCCCTTGTCCGTTCCACGTGCAGTTCACCATTCTGGAAAGCCCTTTCCGATGCCAACGACGTGGTCCACTTCTCGGGGATTTTCTGTGGTTCGTCGATACCTCGGGGATGTAGGTGGATTTGTGCATGACCCCATTCGGTGGTTCGGTGGACCCGTGCTAGTATTTTGGCCATAACCTTCGGCTCCCTTGTCCGTTCCACGTGCAGTTCACCATTCTGGAAAGCCCTTTCCGATGCCAACGACATGGTGCACTTCTCGGGGATTTTCTGTGGTTCGTCGGTACCTCGGGGATGTCGGTGGATTTGTGCATGACCCCATTCGGTGGTTCGGTGGACCCGTGCTAGTATTTTGGCCATAACCTTCGGCTCCCTTGTCCGTTCCACGTGCAGTTCACCATTCTGGAAAGCCCTTTCCGATGCCAACGACGTGGTCCACTTCTCGGGGATTTTCTGTGGTTCGTCGGTACCTCGGTGATGTTGGTGGATTTGTGCATGACCCCATTCGGTGGTTCGGTGGACCCGTGCTAGTATTTTGGCCATAACCTTCGGCTCCCTTGTCCGTTCCACGTGCAGTTCACCATTCTGGAAAGCCCTTTCCGATGCCAACGACGTGGTGCACTTCTCGGGGATTTTCTCGTGGTTCGTCGGTACCTCGGGGATGTAGGTGGATTTGTGCATGACCCCATTCGGTGGTTCGGTGGACCCGTGCTAGTATTTTGGCCATAACCTTCGGCTCCCTTGTCCGTTCCACGTGCGCTCACCATTCGGAAAGCCCTTTCCGATGCCAACGACATGGTGCACTTCTCGGGGATTTTCTGTGGTTCGTCGGTACCTCGGTGATGTTGGTGGATTTGTGCATGACCCCATTCGGTGGTTCGGTGGACCCGTGCTAGTATTTTGGCCATAACCTTCGGCTCCCTTGTCCGTTCCACGTGCGCTTCACCATTCGGAAAGTCCTTTCCGATGCCAACGACGTGGTGCACTTCTCGGGGATTTTCTCGTGGTTCGTCGGTACCTCGGGGATGTAGGTGGATTTGTGCATGACCCCATTCGGTGGTTCGGTGGACCCGTGCTAGTATTTTGGCCATAACCTTCGGCTCCCTTGTCCGTTCCACGTGCGCTCACCATTCTGGAAAGCCCTTTCCGATGCCAACGACGTGGTGCACTTCTCGGGGATTTTCTGTGGTTCGTCGGTACCTCGGGATGTCGGTGGATTTGTGCATGACCCCATTCGGTGGTTCGGTGGACCCGTGCTAGTATTTTGGCCATAACCTTCGGCTCCCTTGTCCGTTCCACGTGCAGTTCACCATTCTGGAAAGCCCTTTCCGATGCCAACGACGTGGTCCACTTCTCGGGGATTTTCTGTGGTTCGTCGATACCTCGGGGATGTAGGTGGATTTGTGCATGACCCCATTCGGTGGTTTGGTGGACCTGTGCTAGTATTTTGGCCATAACCTTCGGCTCCCTTGTCCGTTCCACGTGCGCTTCACCATTCGGAAAGCCCTTTCCGATTCCAACGACATGGTGCACTTCTCGGGGATTTTCTGTGGTTCGTCGGTACCTCGGTGATGTTGGTGGATTTGTGCATGACCCCATTCGGTGGTTCGGTGGACCCGTGCTAGTATTTTGGCCATAACCTTCGGCTCCCTTGTCCGTTCCACGTGCGCTTCACCATTCCGGAAAGCCCTTTCCGATGCCAACGACGTGGTGCACTTCTCGGGGATTTTCTGTGGTTCGTCGGTACCTCGGGATGTAGGTGGATTTGTGCATGACCCCATTCGGTGGTTCGGTGGACCCGTGCTAGTATTTTGGCCATAACCTTCGGCTCCCTTGTCCGTTCCACGTGCAGTTCACCATTCTGGAAAGCCCTTTCCGATGCCAACGACATGGTGCACTTCTCGGGGATTTTCTGTGGTTCGTCGGTACCTCGGTGATGTTGGTGGATTTGTGCATGACCCCATTCGGTGGTTCGGTGGACCCGTGCTAGTATTTTGGCCATAACCTTCGGCTCCCTTGTCCGTTCCACGTGCAATTCACCATTCTGAAAGTCCGTTCCGATGCCAACGAAGTGGTGCACTTCTCGGGGATTTTCTATGGTTCGTCGGTACCTCGGGGATGTAGGTGGATTTGTGCATGACCCCATTCGGTGGTTCGGTGGACCCGTGCTAGTATTTTGGCCATAACCTTCGGCCCCCTTGTCCGTTCCACGTGCGCTCACCATTCGGAAACCCTTTCCGATGGCAACGACGTGGTGCACTTCTCGGGGATTTTCTGTGGTTCGTCGGTACCTCGGGGATGTCGGTGGATTTGTGCATGACCCCATCGGTGGTTCGGTGGACCCGTGCTAGTATTTTGGCCATAACCTTCGGCTCCCTTGTCCGTTCCACGTGCGCTTCACCATTCGGAAAGCCCTTTCCGATGCCAACGACGTGGTCCACTTCTCGGGGATTTTCTCGTGGTTCGTCGATACCTCGGGGATGTAGGTGGATTTGTGCATGACCCCATTCGGTGGTTTGGTGGACCTGTGCTAGTATTTTGGCCATAACCTTCGGCTCCCTTGTCCGTTCCACGTGCAGTTCACCATTCTGGAAAGCCCTTTCGATGCCAACAACATGGTGCACTTCTCAGGGATTTTCTGTGGTTCGTCGGTACCTCGGTGATGTTGGTGGATTTATGTATGACCCCATTCGGTGGTTCGGTGGACCCGTGCTAGTATTTTGGCCATAACCTTCGGCTCCCTTGTCCGTACCACGTGCAGTTCACCATTCTGGAAAGCCCTTTCCGATGCCAATGACGTGGTGCACTTCTCGGGGATTTTCTCGTGGTTCGTCGGTACCTCGGGGATGTAGGTGGATTTGTGCATGACCCCATTCGGTGGTTTGGTGGACCTGTGCTAGTATTTTGGCCATAACCTTCGGCTCCCTTGTCCGTTCCACGTGCGCTCACCATTCTCGGAAAGCCCTTTCCGATGCCAACGACATGGTGCACTTCTCGGGATTTTCTATGGTTCGTCGGTACCTCGGTGATGTTGGTGGATTTGTGCATGACCCCATTCGGTGGTTCGGTGGACCCGTGCTAGTATTTTGGCCATAACCTTCGGCTCCCTTGTCCGTTCCACGTGCGCTTCACCATTCGGAAAGCCCTTTCCGATGCCAACGACATGGTGCACTTCTCGGGGATTTTCGGGGTTCGTCGGTACCTCGGGGATGTAGGTGGATTTGTGCATGACCCCATTCGGTGGTTCGGTGGACCCGTGCTAGTATTTTGGCCATAACCTTCGGCTCCCTTGTCCGTTCCACGTGCAGTTCACCATTCTGGAAAGCCCTTTCCGATGATAACGACATGTGCACTTCTCGGGGATTTTCTCGTGGTTCGTCGGTACCTCGGTGATATTGGTGGATTTGTGCATGACCCCATTCGGTGGTTCGGTGGACCCGTGCTAGTATTTTGGCCATAACCTTCGGCTCCCTTGTCCGTTCCACGTGCGCTTCACCATTCGGAAAGCCCTTTCCGATGCCAACGACGTGGTGCACTTCTCGGGGATTTTCTCGTGGTTCGTCGGTACCTCGGGGATGTAGGTGGATTTGTGCATGACCCCATTCGGTGGTTCGGTGGACCCGTGCTAGTATTTTGGCCATAACCTTCGGCTCCCTTGTCCGTTCCACGTGCGCTCACCATTCTGGAAAATCCTTTCCGATGCCAACGACGTGGTGCACTTCTCGGGGATTTTCTGTGGCTCGTCGGTACATTGGGGATATAGGTGGATTTGTGCATGACCCCATTCGGTGGTTCGGTGGACCCGTGCTAGTATTTTGGCCATAACCTTCGGCTCCCTTGTCCGTTCCACGTGCAGTTCAGAATTCTGGAAAGCCCTTTCCGATGGGAACGACGTGGTGAACTTCTCGGGGATTTTCAATGGTTCGTCGGTACCTTGGGGTTGTCGGTGGATTTGTGCATGACCCCAATCGGTGGTTCGGTGGACCCGTGCTAGTATTTTGGCCATAACCTTCGGCTCCCTTGTCCGTTCCACGTGCAGTTCACCATTCTGGAAAGCCCTTTCCGATGCCAACGACGTGGTCCACTTCTCGGGGATTTTCTGTGGTTTGTTGATACCTCGGGGATGTAGGTGGATTTGTGCATGACCCCATTCGGTGGTTTGGTTGACCTGTGCTAGTATTTTGGCCAAAACCTTCGGCTCCCTTGTCCGTTCCACGTGCGCTTCACCATTCCGGAAAGCCCTTTCCGATGCCAACGACATGGTGCACTTCTCGGGGATTTTCTCGTGGTTCGTCGGTACCTCGGTGATGTTGGTGGATTTGTGCATGACCCCATTCGGTGGTTCGGTGGACCCGTGCTAGTATTTTGGCCATAACCTTCGGCTCCCTTGTCCGTTCCACGTGCGCTTCACCATTCTCGGAAAGCCCTTTCCGATGCCAACGACGTGGTACACTTCTCGGGGATTTTCTCGTGGTTCGTCGGTACCTCGGGGATGTAGGTGGATTTGTGCATGACCCCATTTGGTGGTTCGGTGGACCCGTGCTAGTATTTTGGCCATAACCTTCTTCTCCCTTGTCCGTTCCACGTGCAGTTCACCATTCTGGAAAGTCCTTTCCGATGGCAACGACGTGGTGCACTTCTCGGGATTTTCTCGTGGTTCGTCGGTACCTCGGGATGTAGGTGGATTTGTGCATGACCCCATTCGGTGGTTCGGTGGACCCGTGCTAGTATTTTGGCCATAACCTTCGGCTCCCTTGTCCGTTCCACGTGCGCTTCACCATTCTCGGAAATCCTTTCCGATGCCAACGACGTGGTGCACTTCTCGGGGATTTTCTGTGGTTCGTCGGTACCTCGGGGATGTCGGTGGATTTGTGCATGACCCCATTCGGTGGTTCGGTGGACCCGTGCTAGTATTTTGGCCATAACCTTCGGCTCCCTTGTCCGTTCCACGTGCAGTTCACCATTTTGGAAAGCCCTTTCCGATGATAACGAAATGTGCACTTCTCGGGGATTTTATGTTGTTCGTCGGTACCTCGGTGATGTTGGTGGATTTGTGCATGACCCCATTCGGTGGTTCGGTGGACCCGTGCTAGTATTTTGGCCATAACCTTCGGCTCCCTTGTCCGTTCCACGTGCAGTTCACCATTTTGGAAAGCCCTTTCCGATGCCAACGACATGGTGCACTTCTCGGGGATTTTCTGTTGTTCGTCGGTACCTCGGTGATGTTGGTGGATTTGTGCATGACCCCATTCGGTGGTTCGGTGGACCCGTGCTAGTATTTTGGCCATAACCTTCGGCTCCCTTGTCCGTTCCACGTGCAGTTCACCATTCTGCAAAGTCCGTTCCGATGCCAACGAAGTGGTGCACTTCTCGGGGATTTTCTGTGTTTCGTCGGTACCTCGGGGATGTAGGTGGATTTGTGCATGACCCCATTCGGTGGTTCGGTGGACCCGTGCTAGTATTTTGGCCATAACCTTCGGCTCCCTTGTCCGTTCCACGTGCAGTTCACCATTCTGGAAAATCATTTCCGATGCCAACGACGTGGTCCACTTCTCGGGGATTTTCTGTGGTTCGTCGGTACCTCGGGGATGTAGGTGGATTTGTGCATGACCCCATTCAGTGGTTCGGTGGACCCGTGCTAGTATTTTGGAAATAACCTTCGGCTCCCTTGTCCGTTCCACCTACAGTTCACAATTCTGGAAACCCCTTTCCGATGGCAACGACATGGTGCACTTCTCGGGGATTTTATGTGGTTCGTCGGTACCTCGGGGATGTCGGTGGATTTGTGCATGACCCCAATCGGTGGTTCGGTGGACCCGTGCTAGTATTTTGGCCATAACCTTCGGTTCCCTTGTCCGTTCCACGTGCAGTTAACCATTCTGGAAAGCCCTTTCTTATGCCAACGACGTGGTCCACTTCTCGGGGATTTTCTGTGGTTCGTCGATACCTCGGGGATGTAGGTGGATTTGTGCATGACCCCATTCGGTGGTTTGGTGGACATGTGCTAGTATTTTGGCCATAACCTTTGGCTCCCTTGTCCGTTCCACGTGCAGTTCACCATTCTGGAAAGCCCTTTTCGATGCCAACAACATGGTGCACTTCTCAGGGATTTTCTGTGGTTCGTCAGTACCTCGGTGATGTTGGTGAATTTATGTATGACCCCATTCGGTGGTTCGGGGGACCCGTGCTAGTATTTTGGCCATAACCATCGGCTCCCTTGTCCGTACCACGTGCAGTTCACCATTCTGGAAAGCCCTTTCCGATTCCAATGACGTGGTGCACTTCTTGGGGATTTTCTGTGGTTCGTCGGTACCTCGGGGATGTAGGTGGATTTGTGCATGACCTCATTCGGTGGTTCGGTGGACCTGTGCTAGTATTTTGGCCATAACCTTCGGCTCCCTTGTCCGTTCCACGTGCAGTTCACCATTCTGGAAAGCCCTTTCCGATGATAACGACATGTGCACTTCTCGGGGATTTTCTGTGGTTCGTCGGTACCTCGGTGATGTTGGTGGATTTGTGCATGACCCCATTCGGTGGTTCGGTGGACCCGTGCTAGTATTTTGGCCATAACCTTCGGCTCCCTTGTCCGTTCCACGTGCGCTCACCATTCGGAAAGTCCGTTCCGATGCCAACGACGTGGTGCACTTCTCGGGGATTTTCTCGTGGTTCGTCGGTACCTCGGGGATGTAGGTGGATTTGTGCATGACCCCATTCGGTGGTTCGGTGGACCCGTGCTAGTATTTTGGCCATAACCTTCGGCTCCCTTGTCCGTTCCACGTGCAGTTCACCATTCTGGAAAATCCTTTCCGATGCCAACGACGTGGTCCACTTCTCGTGGATTTTCTGTGGCTCGTCGGTACCTCGGGGATATAGGTGGATTTCTGCATGACCCCATTCGGT
>JAVUPR010000284.1:0-150333 GCA_036785695.1 Gentiana straminea | reverse complement strand
CCTAACCTTTCCCAACAAAACTTATATCCACACGATCCTTGCGTCACGTGGAGCGTTTTCCTTGAGAAGTCTGCGCAACCGAGCAACGGATTAGCCACGATTAACAAAAGTTTCTTCTCCTTCTTTTTGGTTCAAAACTTGCGCTGCTGTTGATGAACCGTTCCCTTCTTCTTTTTTTTTTTTTTTTTTAAACTTATTTGCTGAGAATAATGGGAATTTAACTCTCAATTAAACCCCATTAATTCCCCTTTTTTTTTTCCAAAATTAAAATAAATATAATACTCCGATTTTTCGTTAAAAGACGGTAATGCCCTTTTTCGAGAATCGGGATATTACAAGATAAATAAGGCACGCCGGCGCAAACGGCAAGCAAAACGGAGGCGAGAATGGCCTTGTACAAGGAATCAAAAATCACACGATTAAGTACTCTATGGGTACGAAAAAAAGTACGAAAAAAAACGTTTGTAATTCTCTTTGAAGTGCGATGTGATATCGACCGAACGATAAATAAGGCACGCCGGCGCAAACGGCAAGCAAAACGGAGGCCGAATGGCCTTGTACAAGGAATCAAAAATCACACGATTAAGTACTCTATGGGTACGAAAAAAAGTACGAAAAAAAACGTTTGTAATTCTCTTTGAAGTACGATGTGATATCGACCGAACGATAAATAAGGCACGCCGGCGCAAACGGCAAGCAAAACGGAGGCAGAATGGCCTTGTACAAGGAATCAAAAATCACACGGTTAAGTACTCTATGGGTACGAAAAAAAAAGTACGAAAAAAACGTTTGTAATTCTCTTTGAAATGCGATGTGATATCGACCGAACGATAAATAAGGCACGCCGGCGCAAACGGCAAGCAAAACGGAGGCCGGAATGGCCTTGTACAAGGAATCAAAAATCACACGGTTAAGTACTCTATGGGTACGAAAAAAAGTACGAAAAAAAACGTTTGTAATTCTCTTTGAAATGCGATGTGATATCGACCGAACGATAAATAAGGCACGCCGGCGCAAACGGCAAGCAAAACGGAGGCGGAATGGCCTTGTACAAGGAATCAAAAATCACACGGTTAAGTACTCTATGGGTACGAAAAAAAAGTACGAAAAAAAACGTTTGTAATTCTCTTTGAAATGCGATGTGATATCGACCGAACGATAAATAAGGCACGCCGGCGCAAACGGCAAGCAAAACGGAGGCCGAAATGGCCTTGTACAAGGAATCAAAAATCACACGAGTTAAGTACTCTATGGGTACGAAAAAAAGTACGAAAAAAAACGTTTGTAATTCTCTTTGAAATGCGATGTGATATCGACCGAACGATAAATAAGGCACGCCGGCGCAAACGGCAAGCAAAACGGAGGCGAGAATGGCCTTGTACAAGGAATCAAAAATCACACGATTAAGTACTCTATGGGTACGAAAAAAAGTACGAAAAAAAACGTTTGTAATTCTCTTTGAAGTGCGATGTGATATCGACCGAACGATAAATAAGGCACGCCGGCGCAAACGGCAAGCAAAACGGAGGCGAGAATGGCCTTGTACAAGGAATCAAAAATCACACGAGTTAAGTACTCTATGGGTACGAAAAAAAGTACGAAAAAAAACGTTTGTAATTCTCTTTGAAGTGCGATGTGATATCGACCGAACGATAAATAAGGCACGCCGGCGCAAACGGCAAGCAAAACGGAGGCGAGAATGGCCTTGTACAAGGAATCAAAAATCACACGATTAAGTACTCTATGGGTACGAAAAAAAGTACGAAAAAAAACGTTTGTAATTCTCTTTGAAATGCGATGTGATATCGACCGAACGATAAATAAGGCACGCCGGCGCAAACGGCAAGCAAAACGGAGGCGAGAATGGCCTTGTACAAGGAATCAAAAATCACACGGTTAAGTACTCTATGGGTACGAAAAAAAGTACGAAAAAAACGTTTGTAATTCTCTTTGAAATGCGATGTGATATCGACCGAACGATAAATAAGGCACGCCGGCGCAAACGGCAAGCAAAACGGAGGCGAGAATGGCCTTGTACAAGGAATCAAAAATCACACGGTTAAGTACTCTATGGGTACGAAAAAAAGTACGAAAAAAAACGTTTGTAATTCTCTTTGAAGTATGCGATGTGATATCGACCGAACGATAAATAAGGCACGCCGGCGCAAACGGCAAGCAAAACGGAGGCGAATGGCCTTGTACAAGGAATCAAAAATCACACGATTAAGTACTCTATGGGTACGAAAAAAAGTACGAAAAAAACGTTTGTAATTCTCTTTGAAGTGCGATGTGATATCGACCGAACGATAAATAAGGCACGCCGGCGCAAACGGCAAGCAAAACGGAGGCGAGAATGGCCTTGTACAAGGAATCAAAAATCACACGATTAAGTACTCTATGGGTACGAAAAAAAGTACGAAAAAAAACGTTTGTAATTCTCTTTGAAATGCGATGTGATATCGACCGAACGATAAATAAGGCACGCCGGCGCAAACGGCAAGCAAAACGGAGGCGAGAATGGCCTTGTACAAGGAATCAAAAATCACACGAGTTAAGTACTCTATGGGTACGAAAAAAAGTACGAAAAAAAACGTTTGTAATTCTCTTTGAAATGCGATGTGATATCGACCGAACGATAAATAAGGCACGCCGGCGCAAACGGCAAGCAAAACGGAGGCGAGAATGGCCTTGTACAAGGAATCAAAAATCACACGATTAAGTACTCTATGGGTACGAAAAAAAGTACGAAAAAAAACGTTTGTAATTCTCTTTGAAATGCGATGTGATATCGACCGAACGATAAATAAGGCACGCCGGCGCAAACGGCAAGCAAAACGGAGGCGAATGGCCTTGTACAAGGAATCAAAAATCACACGGTTAAGTACTCTATGGGTACGAAAAAAAGTACGAAAAAAAACGTTTGTAATTCTCTTTGAAATGCGATGTGATATCGACCGAACGATAAATAAGGCACGCCGGCGCAAACGGCAAGCAAAACGGAGGCGAGAATGGCCTTGTACAAGGAATCAAAAATCACACGATTAAGTACTCTATGGGTACGAAAAAAAGTACGAAAAAAAACGTTTGTAATTCTCTTTGAAATGTACGATGTGATATCGACCGAACGATAAATAAGGCACGCCGGCGCAAACGGCAAGCAAAACGGAGGCCGAATGGCCTTGTACAAGGAATCAAAAATCACACGGTTAAGTACTCTATGGGTACGAAAAAAAGTACGAAAAAAAACGTTTGTAATTCTCTTTGAAATGCTTGATGTGATATCGACCGAACGATAAATAAGGCACGCCGGCGCAAACGGCAAGCAAAACGGAGGCGAGAATGGCCTTGTACAAGGAATCAAAAATCACACGATTAAGTACTCTATGGGTACGAAAAAAAGTACGAAAAAAAAACGTTTGTAATTCTCTTTGAAATGCGATGTGATATCGACCGAACGATAAATAAGGCACGCCGGCGCAAACGGCAAGCAAAACGGAGGCCGAGAATGGCCTTGTACAAGGAATCAAAAATCACACGAGTTAAGTACTCTATGGGTACGAAAAAAAGTACGAAAAAAAACGTTTGTAATTCTCTTTGAAATGCGATGTGATATCGACCGAACGATAAATAAGGCACGCCGGCGCAAACGGCAAGCAAAACGGAGGCCGAATGGCCTTGTACAAGGAATCAAAAATCACACGAGTTAAGTACTCTATGGGTACGAAAAAAAGTACGAAAAAAAACGTTTGTAATTCTCTTTGAAATGCGATGTGATATCGACCGAACGATAAATAAGGCACGCCGGCGCAAACGGCAAGCAAAACGGAGGCGAGAATGGCCTTGTACAAGGAATCAAAAATCACACGATTAAGTACTCTATGGGTACGAAAAAAAGTACGAAAAAAAACGTTTGTAATTCTCTTTGAAATGCGATGTGATATCGACCGAACGATAAATAAGGCACGCCGGCGCAAACGGCAAGCAAAACGGAGGCGAGAATGGCCTTGTACAAGGAATCAAAAATCACACGATTAAGTACTCTATGGGTACGAAAAAAAGTACGAAAAAAAACGTTTGTAATTCTCTTTGAAGTGCGATGTGATATCGACCGAACGATAAATAAGGCACGCCGGCGCAAACGGCAAGCAAAACGGAGGCGAGAATGGCCTTGTACAAGGAATCAAAAATCACACGATTAAGTACTCTATGGGTACGAAAAAAAGTACGAAAAAAAACGTTTGTAATTCTCTTTGAAATGCGATGTGATATCGACCGAACGATAAATAAGGCACGCCGGCGCAAACGGCAAGCAAAACGGAGGCCGGAATGGCCTTGTACAAGGAATCAAAAATCACACGATTAAGTACTCTATGGGTACGAAAAAAAGTACGAAAAAAAACGTTTGTAATTCTCTTTGAAATGCGATGTGATATCGACCGAACGATAAATAAGGCACGCCGGCGCAAACGGCAAGCAAAACGGAGGCGAGAATGGCCTTGTACAAGGAATCAAAAATCACACGGTTAAGTACTCTATGGGTACGAAAAAAAGTACGAAAAAAAACGTTTGTAATTCTCTTTGAAATGCGATGTGATATCGACCGAACGATAAATAAGGCACGCCGGCGCAAACGGCAAGCAAAACGGAGGCCGAGAATGGCCTTGTACAAGGAATCAAAAATCACACGAGTTAAGTACTCTATGGGTACGAAAAAAAGTACGAAAAAAACGTTTGTAATTCTCTTTGAAGTACGATGTGATATCGACCGAACGATAAATAAGGCACGCCGGCGCAAACGGCAAGCAAAACGGAGGCCGAGAATGGCCTTGTACAAGGAATCAAAAATCACACGGTTAAGTACTCTATGGGTACGAAAAAAAGTACGAAAAAAAACGTTTGTAATTCTCTTTGAAATGCGATGTGATATCGACCGAACGATAAATAAGGCACGCCGGCGCAAACGGCAAGCAAAACGGAGGCGGAATGGCCTTGTACAAGGAATCAAAAATCACACGATTAAGTACTCTATGGGTACGAAAAAAAGTACGAAAAAAAACGTTTGTAATTCTCTTTGAAATGCGATGTGATATCGACCGAACGATAAATAAGGCACGCCGGCGCAAACGGCAAGCAAAACGGAGGCGAGAATGGCCTTGTACAAGGAATCAAAAATCACACGGTTAAGTACTCTATGGGTACGAAAAAAAGTACGAAAAAAAACGTTTGTAATTCTCTTTGAAATGCGATGTGATATCGACCGAACGATAAATAAGGCACGCCGGCGCAAACGGCAAGCAAAACGGAGGCCGAATGGCCTTGTACAAGGAATCAAAAATCACACGGTTAAGTACTCTATGGGTACGAAAAAAAGTACGAAAAAAAACGTTTGTAATTCTCTTTGAAGTGCGATGTGATATCGACCGAACGATAAATAAGGCACGCCGGCGCAAACGGCAAGCAAAACGGAGGCGAGAATGGCCTTGTACAAGGAATCAAAAATCACACGATTAAGTACTCTATGGGTACGAAAAAAAGTACGAAAAAAAACGTTTGTAATTCTCTTTGAAATGCGATGTGATATCGACCGAACGATAAATAAGGCACGCCGGCGCAAACGGCAAGCAAAACGGAGGCGAGAATGGCCTTGTACAAGGAATCAAAAATCACACGATTAAGTACTCTATGGGTACGAAAAAAAGTACGAAAAAAAACGTTTGTAATTCTCTTTGAAATGCGATGTGATATCGACCGAACGATAAATAAGGCACGCCGGCGCAAACGGCAAGCAAAACGGAGGCGAGAATGGCCTTGTACAAGGAATCAAAAATCACACGATTAAGTACTCTATGGGTACGAAAAAAAGTACGAAAAAAAACGTTTGTAATTCTCTTTGAAATGCGATGTGATATCGACCGAACGATAAATAAGGCACGCCGGCGCAAACGGCAAGCAAAACGGAGGCGAGAATGGCCTTGTACAAGGAATCAAAAATCACACGGTTAAGTACTCTATGGGTACGAAAAAAAAGTACGAAAAAAAACGTTTGTAATTCTCTTTGAAATGCGATGTGATATCGACCGAACGATAAATAAGGCACGCCGGCGCAAACGGCAAGCAAAACGGAGGCCGAATGGCCTTGTACAAGGAATCAAAAATCACACGAGTTAAGTACTCTATGGGTACGAAAAAAAGTACGAAAAAAAACGTTTGTAATTCTCTTTGAAATGCGATGTGATATCGACCGAACGATAAATAAGGCACGCCGGCGCAAACGGCAAGCAAAACGGAGGCCGAGAATGGCCTTGTACAAGGAATCAAAAATCACACGAGTTAAGTACTCTATGGGTACGAAAAAAAGTACGAAAAAAAACGTTTGTAATTCTCTTTGAAATGCGATGTGATATCGACCGAACGATAAATAAGGCACGCCGGCGCAAACGGCAAGCAAAACGGAGGCGGAATGGCCTTGTACAAGGAATCAAAAATCACACGATTAAGTACTCTATGGGTACGAAAAAAAGTACGAAAAAAAAACGTTTGTAATTCTCTTTGAAATGCGATGTGATATCGACCGAACGATAAATAAGGCACGCCGGCGCAAACGGCAAGCAAAACGGAGGCCCGAGAATGGCCTTGTACAAGGAATCAAAAATCACACGGTTAAGTACTCTATGGGTACGAAAAAAAGTACGAAAAAAAACGTTTGTAATTCTCTTTGAAATGCGATGTGATATCGACCGAACGATAAATAAGGCACGCCGGCGCAAACGGCAAGCAAAACGGAGGCGAGAATGGCCTTGTACAAGGAATCAAAAATCACACGAGTTAAGTACTCTTGGGTACGAAAAAAAGTACGAAAAAAAAACGTTTGTAATTCTCTTTGAAATACGATGTGATATCGACCGAACGATAAATAAGGCACGCCGGCGCAAACGGCAAGCAAAACGGAGGCGAGAATGGCCTTGTACAAGGAATCAAAAATCACACGGTTAAGTACTCTATGGGTACGAAAAAAAGTACGAAAAAAAACGTTTGTAATTCTCTTTGAAATGCGATGTGATATCGACCGAACGATAAATAAGGCACGCCGGCGCAAACGGCAAGCAAAACGGAGGCGAGAATGGCCTTGTACAAGGAATCAAAAATCACACGATTAAGTACTCTATGGGTACGAAAAAAAGTACGAAAAAAAACGTTTGTAATTCTCTTTGAAATGCGATGTGATATCGACCGAACGATAAATAAGGCACGCCGGCGCAAACGGCAAGCAAAACGGAGGCGAGAATGGCCTTGTACAAGGAATCAAAAATCACACGGTTAAGTACTCTATGGGTACGAAAAAAAGTACGAAAAAAAAACGTTTGTAATTCTCTTTGAAATGCGATGTGATATCGACCGAACGATAAATAAGGCACGCCGGCGCAAACGGCAAGCAAAACGGAGGCGAGAATGGCCTTGTACAAGGAATCAAAAATCACACGAGTTAAGTACTCTATGGGTACGAAAAAAAGTACGAAAAAAAACGTTTGTAATTCTCTTTGAAATGCGATGTGATATCGACCGAACGATAAATAAGGCACGCCGGCGCAAACGGCAAGCAAAACGGAGGCGAGAATGGCCTTGTACAAGGAATCAAAAATCACACGGTTAAGTACTCTATGGGTACGAAAAAAAGTACGAAAAAAAACGTTTGTAATTCTCTTTGAAATGCGATGTGATATCGACCGAACGATAAATAAGGCACGCCGGCGCAAACGGCAAGCAAAACGGAGGCGAGAATGGCCTTGTACAAGGAATCAAAAATCACACGATTAAGTACTCTATGGGTACGAAAAAAAGTACGAAAAAAAACGTTTGTAATTCTCTTTGAAATGCGATGTGATATCGACCGAACGATAAATAAGGCACGCCGGCGCAAACGGCAAGCAAAACGGAGGCCGAATGGCCTTGTACAAGGAATCAAAAATCACACGATTAAGTACTCTATGGGTACGAAAAAAAGTACGAAAAAAAACGTTTGTAATTCTCTTTGAAATGCGATGTGATATCGACCGAACGATAAATAAGGCACGCCGGCGCAAACGGCAAGCAAAACGGAGGCCGAATGGCCTTGTACAAGGAATCAAAAATCACACGGTTAAGTACTCTATGGGTACGAAAAAAAGTACGAAAAAAAACGTTTGTAATTCTCTTTGAAATGCGATGTGATATCGACCGAACGATAAATAAGGCACGCCGGCGCAAACGGCAAGCAAAACGGAGGCGAGAATGGCCTTGTACAAGGAATCAAAAATCACACGGTTAAGTACTCTATGGGTACGAAAAAAAGTACGAAAAAAAAACGTTTGTAATTCTCTTTGAAATGCGATGTGATATCGACCGAACGATAAATAAGGCACGCCGGCGCAAACGGCAAGCAAAACGGAGGCCGAATGGCCTTGTACAAGGAATCAAAAATCACACGATTAAGTACTCTATGGGTACGAAAAAAAGTACGAAAAAAAACGTTTGTAATTCTCTTTGAAGTGCGATGTGATATCGACCGAACGATAAATAAGGCACGCCGGCGCAAACGGCAAGCAAAACGGAGGCGAATGGCCTTGTACAAGGAATCAAAAATCACACGATTAAGTACTCTATGGGTACGAAAAAAAGTACGAAAAAAAACGTTTGTAATTCTCTTTGAAATGCGATGTGATATCGACCGAACGATAAATAAGGCACGCCGGCGCAAACGGCAAGCAAAACGGAGGCGGAATGGCCTTGTACAAGGAATCAAAAATCACACGGTTAAGTACTCTATGGGTACGAAAAAAAGTACGAAAAAACGTTTGTAATTCTCTTTGAAATGCGATGTGATATCGACCGAACGATAAATAAGGCACGCCGGCGCAAACGGCAAGCAAAACGGAGGCGAGAATGGCCTTGTACAAGGAATCAAAAATCACACGGTTAAGTACTCTATGGGTACGAAAAAAAGTACGAAAAAAAACGTTTGTAATTCTCTTTGAAATGCGATGTGATATCGACCGAACGATAAATAAGGCACGCCGGCGCAAACGGCAAGCAAAACGGAGGCGAGAATGGCCTTGTACAAGGAATCAAAAATCACACGGTTAAGTACTCTATGGGTACGAAAAAAAGTACGAAAAAAAACGTTTGTAATTCTCTTTGAAATGCGATGTGATATCGACCGAACGATAAATAAGGCACGCCGGCGCAAACGGCAAGCAAAACGGAGGCCGGAATGGCCTTGTACAAGGAATCAAAAATCACACGATTAAGTACTCTATGGGTACGAAAAAAAGTACGAAAAAAAACGTTTGTAATTCTCTTTGAAATGCGATGTGATATCGACCGAACGATAAATAAGGCACGCCGGCGCAAACGGCAAGCAAAACGGAGGCGAGAATGGCCTTGTACAAGGAATCAAAAATCACACGAGTTAAGTACTCTATGGGTACGAAAAAAAGTACGAAAAAAAACGTTTGTAATTCTCTTTGAAATGCGATGTGATATCGACCGAACGATAAATAAGGCACGCCGGCGCAAACGGCAAGCAAAACGGAGGCCGAATGGCCTTGTACAAGGAATCAAAAATCACACGGTTAAGTACTCTATGGGTACGAAAAAAAGTACGAAAAAAAACGTTTGTAATTCTCTTTGAAATGCGATGTGATATCGACCGAACGATAAATAAGGCACGCCGGCGCAAACGGCAAGCAAAACGGAGGCGAATGGCCTTGTACAAGGAATCAAAAATCACACGGTTAAGTACTCTACATGGGTACGAAAAAAAGTACGAAAAAAAACGTTTGTAATTCTCTTTGAAATGCGATGTGATATCGACCGAACGATAAATAAGGCACGCCGGCGCAAACGGCAAGCAAAACGGAGGCGAGAATGGCCTTGTACAAGGAATCAAAAATCACACGATTAAGTACTCTATGGGTACGAAAAAAAGTACGAAAAAAAACGTTTGTAATTCTCTTTGAAATGCGATGTGATATCGACCCGAACGATAAATAAGGCACGCCGGCGCAAACGGCAAGCAAAACGGAGGCGAGAATGGCCTTGTACAAGGAATCAAAAATCACACGGTTAAGTACTCTATGGGTACGAAAAAAAGTACGAAAAAAAACGTTTGTAATTCTCTTTGAAATCTTGATGTGATATCGACCGAACGATAAATAAGGCACGCCGGCGCAAACGGCAAGCAAAACGGAGGCCAGAATGGCCTTGTACAAGGAATCAAAAATCACACGAGTTAAGTACTCTATGGGTACGAAAAAAAGTACGAAAAAAAACGTTTGTAATTCTCTTTGAAATGCGTGTGATATCGACCGAACGATAAATAAGGCACGCCGGCGCAAACGGCAAGCAAAACGGAGGCGAGAATGGCCTTGTACAAGGAATCAAAAATCACACGGTTAAGTACTCTATGGGTACGAAAAAAAGTACGAAAAAAAACGTTTGTAATTCTCTTTGAAGTGCGATGTGATATCGACCGAACGATAAATAAGGCACGCCGGCGCAAACGGCAAGCAAAACGGAGGCCAGAATGGCCTTGTACAAGGAATCAAAAATCACACGGTTAAGTACTCTATGGGTACGAAAAAAAGTACGAAAAAAAACGTTTGTAATTCTCTTTGAAATGCGATGTGATATCGACCGAACGATAAATAAGGCACGCCGGCGCAAACGGCAAGCAAAACGGAGGCGAGAATGGCCTTGTACAAGGAATCAAAAATCACACGATTAAGTACTCTATGGGTACGAAAAAAAGTACGAAAAAAAACGTTTGTAATTCTCTTTGAAATACGCGATGTGATATCGACCGAACGATAAATAAGGCACGCCGGCGCAAACGGCAAGCAAAACGGAGGCCGAATGGCCTTGTACAAGGAATCAAAAATCACACGATTAAGTACTCTATGGGTACGAAAAAAAGTACGAAAAAAAACGTTTGTAATTCTCTTTGAAATGCGATGTGATATCGACCGAACGATAAATAAGGCACGCCGGCGCAAACGGCAAGCAAAACGGAGGCGAGAATGGCCTTGTACAAGGAATCAAAAATCACACGATTAAGTACTCTATGGGTACGAAAAAAAGTACGAAAAAAAACGTTTGTAATTCTCTTTGAAGTACGTGTGATATCGACCGAACGATAAATAAGGCACGCCGGCGCAAACGGCAAGCAAAACGGAGGCGAGAATGGCCTTGTACAAGGAATCAAAAATCACACGGTTAAGTACTCTATGGGTACGAAAAAAAGTACGAAAAAAAACGTTTGTAATTCTCTTTGAAGTACGATGTGATATCGACCGAACGATGGCGTGCCTTATTTATCGTTACGGTCGATATCACATCAGTACTTCAAAGAAATTACAAACGTTTTTTTTTTACTTTTTTTTACCCATAGAGTACTTAAGCGTGTGTGATTTTTGATTCCTTGTACAAGGCCATTAAGCCTCCGTTTTGCTTGCCGTTTGCGCCGGCGTGCCTTATTTATCGTTACGGTCGATATCACATCGATACTTCAAAGAAAATTACAAACGTTTTTTTTTTACTTTTTTTTTTACCCATAGAGTACTTAACAAGCGTGTTTTTTGATTCTTGTACAAGGCCATTACGGCCTCCGTTTTTGCTTGCCGTTTTGCGCCGGCGTGCCTTATTTATCCGTTTTGCTTTGCCGTTTGCGTTATTTATCGTTACGGTCGATATCACATCGATACTTCAAAGAAATTACAAACGTTTTTTTTACTTTTTTTCGTACCCATAGAGTACTTAGCGTAGTGTGATTTTTTTTCCTTGTACAAGGCCATTACGGCCTCCGTTTTGCTTTTGCGTTTGCGCGGCGTGCCTTATTTATCGTTACGTCGATATCACATCGATACTTCAAAGAGAATTACAAACGTTTTTTTTTACTTTTTTTTACCCATAGAGTACTTAAGCGTGTGATTTTTTGATTCCTTGTACAAGGCCATTACGGCCTCCGTTTTGCTTGCCGTTTGCGCGGCGTGCCTTATTTATCGTTAAGTCGATATCACATCGTACTTCAAAGAATTACAAACGTTTTTTTTAGTACTTTTTTTTTTTTACCCATAGAGTACTTTTTTTCGTACTTTTTTTAGTACCATTACGTTTGTGATTTTTGATTCCTTGTACAAGGCCATTACGGCCTCCGTTTTGCTTGCCGTTTGCGCCGGCGTGCCTTATTTATCGTTACGGTCGATATCACATCGATACTTCAAAGAGAATTACAAACGTTTTTTTTTTCGTACTTTTTTTACTTACCCATAGAGTACTTAGCGTAGTGATTTTTGATTCCTTGTACAAGGCCATTACGGCCTCCGTTTTGCTTGCCGTTTGCGCCGGCGTGCCTTATTTATCGTTACGTCGATATCACATCGATACTTCAAAGAAATTACAAACGTTTTTTTTTTTTACTTTTTTTTACCCATAGAGTACTTAGCGTGTGATTTTTTGATTTTTGATTGTACAAGGCCATTACGGCCTCCGTTTTGCTTGCCGTTTGCGCCGCGTGCCTTATTTATCGTTACGTCGATATCACATCGATACTTCAAAGAGAATTACAAACGTTTTTTTTTTTTTAAAGTTTTTTTTTTTTTTTTTGCATAGATTTAGTACTTTTTTTAAGCTTTTTTGTACCATAAGTACTTAGCGCGTTTTTTTGATTCCTTGTACAAGGCCATTAAGCCTCCGTTTTGCTTGCCCGTTTGCGCCGGCGTGCCTTATTTATCGTTACGTCGATATCACATCGATACTTCAAAGAAATTACAAACGTTTTTTTTCGTACTTTTTTTACCCATAGAGTACTTAAGCGTGTGATTTTTGATTCCTTGTACAAGGCCATTACGGCCTCCGTTTTGCTTGCCGTTTGCGCGGCGTGCCTTATTTATTTTAAGTCGATATCACATCGATACTTCAAAGAAATTACAAACGTTTTTTTTTAGTACTTTTTTTTACCCATAGTAGTACTTAGCGTGTGATTTTTGATTCCTTGATTCTTGTACAAGGCCATTACGGCCTCCGTTTTGCTTGCCGTTTGCGCCGGCGTGCCTTATTTATCGTTAAGTCGATATCACATCGTACTTCAAAGAAAATTACAAACGTTTTTTACATACTTTTTTTTTTACCATAGAGTACTTAAGCGTTTTGATTTTTGATTCCTTGTACAAGGCCATTAAGCCTCCGTTTTGCTTGCCGTTTGCTTGGCGTGCCTTATTTTCGTTATTTTTTCATATCACATTTTTACTTCAAAGCCTTTTTTTTACAAACGTTTTTTTCGTTACAAGGCCATTTTTTTTTTTTTTTGCCCGTTTTTTATCGTTAGTACACATCGTTAAGCGTGTTACAAGCGTTTTTTTTCGTACTTTTTTTTTCCTTAGAGTAGTACTTAGCGTACAATTTTTGATTCATTACAAGGCCATTACGTTTTGCTTTTGCCGTTTGCGCGGCGTGCCTTATTTATCGTTACGTCGATATCACATCGATACTTCAAAGAGAATTACAAACGTTTTTTTTTTTACTTTTTTTTACCCATAGTACTTAAGCGTGTGATTTTTGATTCCTTGTACAAGGCCATTACGGCCTCCGTTTTGCTTTTCGTTTGCGCGGCGTGCCTTATTTATCGTTACAGTCGATATCACATCGATACTTCAAAGAGAATTACAAACGCGTTTTTTAGTACTTTTTTACGTACCTTACATTTTTGATTTTTACAAGGCCATTAGCGTAGTTTGATTTTTTTTTTTTTTCCTTGTACAAAGGCCATTAAAGATCCGTTTTGCTTGCCGTTTTGATTTTTGATTGTGCCGGCGTTACCTTATTTTTGCGTTACGCGGCGTGCGATATTTATCGTTACGTCGATATCATTATCATACTTCAAAGAGAATTACAAACGTTTTTTTAGTACTTTTTTACCCATAGAGTACTTAAGCGTTAGTGTGATTTTTTGATTCCTTGTACAAGGCCATTACGGCCTCCGTTTTGCTTGCCCGTTTGCGCGGCGTGTGCCTTATTTATCGTTACGTGTCGATATCACATCGATACTTCAAAGAGAATTACAAACGTTTTTTTTACTTTTTTTTTACCCATAGAGTACTTAAGCTACTGTGTGTACTTATTTTTGATTTTTGATTGTTGTACAAGGCCATCGGCCTCCGTTTTGCTTGCCGTTTGCGCCGGCGTGCCTTATTTATCGTTACGGTCGATATCACATCGATACTTCAAAGAAATTACAAACGTTTTTTTTTTTTACTTTTTTTGTACCCATAGAGTACTTAAGCGTGTGATTTTTGATTCTTGTACAAGGCCATTAAGCCTCCGTTTTGCTTGCCGTTTTGCGCGGCGTGCCTTATTTATTTACGTCGATATCACATCATACTTCAAAAAATTACAAACGTTTTTTTTTTACTTTTTTTCGTACCATAGAGTACTTAACGTATTTTTTTGATTCCTTTACAAGGCCATTACGGCCTCCGTTTTTTTTACCTTATTTATCCGTTTTTTCCGTTACAAACGTTTTTTTTTAGTTTTTTATCGTTACAGTTTTATATTTTTTTTTGATTCCTTGTACAAGGCCATTAAAGCCTCCGTTTTGCTTGCCGTTTGCGCGGCGTGCCTTATTTTATCGTTACGGTCGATATCATCGATACTTTTTTACAAACGTTTTTTTTCGTACTTTTTTACCCATAGAGTACTTAGCGTGTGATTTTTGATTTTTGTACAAGGCCATTACGGCCTCCGTTGCTTTGCGCGGCGTGCCTTATTTATCGTTATCATCGATATTCAAAGAGAATTACAAACGTTTTTTTTTTACTTTTTTTTTACCATTTTTTTTAGTACTTTTTTATTAGTACTTAAGTGTGATTTTTGATTCCTTGTACAAGGCCATTAAGGCCTCCGTTTTGCTTGCCGTTTGCGCCGCGTGCCTTTTTTATCGTTATCGATATCACATCGATACTTCAAAAATTACAAACGTTTTTTTTTTACTTTTTTTTTTACCCATAGAGTACTTAAGCGTGTGATTTTTGATTCCTTGTACAAGGCCATTACGGCCTCCGTTTTGCTTGCCGTTTGCGCGGCGTGCCTTATTTATCGTTACGGTTTATTTATATCACATCGATACTTCAAACTTCAAAGAGAACAACGTTTTTTTTTACTTTTTTTACGTTTTTTTTTACCAGAGTACTTAGCTTGTGTTTTTTGATTCCTTGTACAAGGCCATTTACGCCTCCGTTTTGCTTGCCGTTTGCGCGCGCGTGCCTTATTTATCGTTACGGTCGATATCACATCGATTACTTCAAAGAGAATTACAAACGTTTTTTTTTTTACTTTTTTTTTCGTACCCATAGAGTACTTAAGCGTGTGATTTTTGATTCCTTGTACAAGGCCATTAAGCCCTCGTTTTGCTTGCCGTTTGCGCCGGCGTGCCTTATTTATCGTTACGGTTTATCACATCGGTACTTCAAAGAAAATTACAAACGTTTTTTTTTTTTTTTTTTTTAGTACTTAACGTAAGCGTTTTTTTTTTCTTGTACAAAGGCCATTACGATCCGTTTTGCTTGCCGTTTGCGCGGCGTGCCTTATTTATTTTTTTACACATTTTTCGATTCAAGTTTTTTTTACTTTTTTTTTTGCGTACTTAAGCGTGTGATTTTTGATTCTTGTACAAGGCCATTAAAGTCCGTTTTTTGCGTTTGCGGCGTGCCTTATTTATCGTTATTGATCGATATCACATCGATACTTCAAAGAAATTACAAACGTTTTTTTACTTTTTTAGTACCCATAGAGTACTTAACTAGCGGATTTTTGATTCCTTGTACAAGGCCATTACGGCCTCCGTTTTGCTTGCCGTTTTTGCGCGTGCCTTATTTATCGTTACGGTCGATATCACATCGGTACTTCAAAGAGAATTACAAACGTTTTTTTAGTACTTTTTTTTACCCATAGAGTACTTAAGCGTGTGATTTTTGATTCCTTGTACAAGGCCATTAAGCCTCCGTTTTGCTTGCCGTTTTTGCGCCGGCGTGCCTTATTTATCGTTACGTAGTCGATATCACATCGATACTTCAAAGAGAATTACAAACGTTTTTTTTTTTTAAAGACCATATACTTTTTTGTTTTTGATTCCTTAGATTAAAGCACTTAAGCGTTTGATTTTTGATTTTTGTACAAGGCCATTTTTTTTACGTACTACCTCCGTTTTAAGCGTTGCCGTTTTTTGATTCGCGTACAAGGCCATTACGGCCTTATTTTTTGCTCGTTTGCGTCGTGCCTATTTATCGTTATCGATACATCATATCACACTTTCAAGAGAATTACAAACGTTTTTTTTTACGTACTTTTTTTACCCGTAGAGTACTTAGCGTGTGATTTTTGATTCCTTGTACAAGGCCATTACGGCCTCCGTTTTGCTTGCGTTTGCGCGGCGTGCCTTATTTATCGTTACGGTCGATATCACATCGATACTTCAAAGAGAATTACAAACGTTTTTTTTTAATACTTTTTTTCGTACCCATAGAGTACTTAAGCGTGTGATTTTTGATTCTTGTACAAGGCCATTACGATTCCGTTTTGCTTGCCGTTTGCGCGCGCGTTACCTTATTTATCGTTTAAGCGTTTGATTTTTTTGTCGATTAAGCCTCACGTTTTGCGCGCGGCGTGCCTTATTTATTTAATACTTCAAAAACAAAGTTTTTTTTTTACTTTTTTTTGTACCCATAGAGTACTTAGCGTGTGTGATTTTTGATTCCTTGTACAAGGCCATTACGGCCTCCGTTTTGCTTGCCGTTTGCGGCGTGCCTTATTTATCGTTACGGTCGATATCACATCGATACTTCAAAGAGAATTACAAACGTTTTTTTTACTTTTTTTTTCGTACCCATAGTACTTAAGCTTAGCGTGTGATTTTTGATTCCTTGTACAAGGCCATTACCTCCCGTTTTGCGCGGCGTGCCTTATTTATCGTTAAGTCGATATCACATCGATACTTCAAAGAAATTACAAACGTTTTTTTTTTTTTACTTTTTTTTACCCATAGAGTACTTAAGCGTGTGATTTTTGATTCCTTGTACAAGGCCATTACGGCCTCCGTTTTGCTTGCCGTTTGCGCGGCGTGCCTTATTTATCGTTACGTCGATATCACATCGATACTTCAAAGAGAATTACAAACGTTTTTTTTACTTTTTTTTTACCCATTTTTTTAGTACTTACTTAGCGTGTGATTTTTGATTCCTTGTACAAGGCCATTACGCCTCCGTTTTGCTTGCCGTTTTGCCGTTTGCGTGCCTTATTTATCGTTACGGTCGATATCACATCGATCGTACTTCAAAGAGAATTACAAACGTTTTTTTTCGTACTTTTTTTTAGTACCCATAGAGTACTTAAGCTAGCGTGATTTTTTGATTCTGTACAAAGGCCATTACGGCCTCCGTTTTGCTTGCCGTTTGCGCGGCGTGCCTTATTTATCGTTACGTCGATATCACATCGATACTTCAAAGAAATTACAAACGTTTTTTTTTTTACTTTTTTTTTTACCCATAGAGTACTTAAGCGTGTGATTTTTGATTCCTTGTACAAGGCCATTAAACCTCCGTTTTGCTTGCCGTTTGCGCCGGCGTGCCTTATTTATCGTTACGTCGATATCACATCGGTACTTCAAAGAAAATTACAAAAACGTTTTTTTTTACTTTTTTTTTCGTACCCATAGAGTACTTAAGCGTGTGTGATTTTTGATTCCTTGTACAAGGCCATTACGGCCTCCGTTTTGCTTGCCGTTTGCGCGGCGTGCCTTATTTATCGTTACGTCGATATCACATCGATACTTCAAAGAAATTACAAACGTTTTTTTTACTTTTTTTCGTACCCATAGAGTACTTAGCGTGTGATTTTTGATTCCTGTACAAGGCCATTAAACCTCCGTTTTGCTTGCCGTTTGCGCCGGCGTGCCTTATTTATCGTTACGTCGATATCACATCGATACTTCAAAGAAATTACAAACGTTTTTTTTTTTTTTTTTTTTTACCACATAGAGTACTTAAGCGTGTGATTTTTGATTCCTTGTACAAGGCCATTACGTACCTCCGTTTTGCTTGCCGTTTGCGCCGGCGTGCCTTTTTATCGTTACGGTCGATATCACATATCACATCGATATCACTTCAAAGAAATTACAAACGTTTTTTTTTTTTACTTTTTTTTACCCATAGAGTACTTAGCGTGTGATTTTTGATTCCTTGTACAAGGCCATTACGGCCTCCGTTTTGCTTGCCGTTTGCGCCGGCGTGCCTTATTTATCGTTACGGTCGATATCACATCGGTACTTCAAAGAAATTACAAACGTTTTTTTAGTACTTTTTTTCGTACCCATAGAGTACTTAGCGTGTGATTTTTTGATTCCTTGTACAGGCCATTACGGCCTCCGTTTTGCTTGCCGTTTGCGCCGGCGTGCCTTATTTATCGTTACGTCGATATCACATCGATACTTCAAAGAGAATTACAAACGTTTTTTTTTTACACTTTTTTTTTCGTACCCATAGAGTACTTAAGCGTAGTGATTTTTGATTCCTTGTACAAGGCCATTACGGCCTCCGTTTTGCTTGCCGTTTTTTGCGCCGGCGTGCCTTATTTATCGTTATCGTCGATATCACATCGGTACTTCAAAGAGAATTACAAACGTTTTTTTTTACTTTTTTTAGTACCCATAGAGTAGTACTTAACGTGTGATTTTTGATTCCTTTGTACAAGGCCATTACGGCCTCCGTTTTGCTTGCCGTTTGCGCCGGCGTGCCTTATTTATCGTTACGTTCGATATCACATCGATACTTCAAAGAGAATTACAAACGTTTTTTTTTACTTTTTTTACCCATAGAGTACTTAAGCGTGTGTTTTTGATTCCTTGTACAAGGCCATTACGCTCCGTTTTGCTTGCCGTTTGCGCCGGCGTGCCTTATTTATCGTTACGTCGATATCACATCGATACTTCAAAGAAATTACAAACGTTTTTTTTTTTACTTTTTTTTTACCCATAGAGTACTTAAGCGTGTGATTTTTGATTCCTTGTACAAGGCCATTAAGGCCTCCGTTTTGCTTGCCGTTTGCGCCGGCGTGCCTTATTTATCGTTACGTCGATATCACATCGATACTTCAAAGAGAATTACAAACGTTTTTTTTTCGTACTTTTTTTTCGTACCCATAGAGTACTTAGCGTATGTGTGATTTTGATTCCTTGTACAAGGCCATTACCTCCGTTTTGCTTTTTTGCGTTTTTGCTTGCGTGCCTTATTTATCGTTACGGTCGATATCACATCGATACTTCAAAGAAATTACAAACGTTTTTTTTTTTACTTTTTTTTTTACCCATAGTAGTACTTAAGCGTGTGATTTTTGATTCCTTGTACAAGGCCATTACGGCTCCGTTTTGCTTGCCGTTTGCGCCGGCGTGCCTTATTTATCGTTACGGTCGATATCACATCGATACTTCAAAGAAATTACAAACGTTTTTTTTTTTACTTTTTTTTTTACCCATAGAGTACTTAAGTTGTGATTTTTGATTCCTTGTACAAGGCCATTACGGCCTCCGTTTTGCTTGCCCGTTTGCGCGCGCGTGCCTTATTTATCGTTACGGTCGATATCACATCGATACTTCAAAGAGAATTACAAACGTTTTTTTTACTTTTTTTTACCCATACCCATAGTACTTAACTTAGCGTGATTTTTTGATTCCTTGTACAAGGCCATTACGGCCTCCGTTTTGCTTGCCGTTTGCGCCGGCGTGCCTTATTTATCGTTACGGTCGATATCACATCGACTTCAAAGAGAATTACAAACGTTTTTTTTTCGTACTTTTTTTTTACCCATAGAGTACTTAAGCGTGATTTTTGATTCCTTGTACAAGGCCATTACGGCCTCCGTTTTGCCGTTTGCCGTTTGCGCGGCGTGCCTTATTTATCGTTACGGTCGATATCACATCGATACTTCAAAGAGAATTACAAACGTTTTTTTTTTTTTTACTTTTTTTTTTGTACCCATAGTACTTAACGTGTGATTTTTTGATTCCTTGTACAAGGCCATTACGCCTCCGTTTTGCTTGCCGTTTGCGCCGGCGTGCCTTATTTATCGTTACGTCGATATCACATCGATACTTCAAAGAAAATTACAAACGTTTTTTTTCGTACTTTTTTTTTACCCATAGAGTACTTAAGCGTATGTGTGATTTTTGATTCCTTGTACAAGGCCATTACGGCCTCCGTTTTGCTTGCCGTTTGCGCGGCGTGCCTTATTTATCGTTACGATCGATATCACATCGATACTTCAAAGAAAATTACAAACGTTTTTTTTTACTTTTTTTCGTACCCATAGAGTACTTAAGCGTGTGATTTTTTGATTCCTTGTACAAGGCCATTACCTCCGTTTGCTGCTGCCGTTTGCGCCGGCGTGCCTTATTTATCGTTCGCAGTCGATATCACATCGATACTTCAAAGAAATTACAAACGTTTTTTTTACGTACTTTTTTTTCGTACCCATAGAGTACTTAAGCGTGTGATTTTTGATTCCTTGTACAAGGCCATTACGGCCTCCGTTTTGCTTGCCGTTTGCGCGGCGTGCCTTTTTATCGTTACGGTCGATATCACATCGATACTTCAAAGAGAATTACAAACGTTTTTTTTTTACTTTTTTTTACCCATAGAGTACTTAAGCGTGTGATTTTTTGATTCCTTGTACAAGGCCATTACGGCCTCCGTTTTGCTTGCCGTTTGCGCCGGCGTGCCTTATTTATCGTTACGAGTCGATATCACATCGATACTTCAAAGAGAAATTACAAACGTTTTTTTTTTCGTACTTTTTTTTTCGTACCCATAGAGTACTTAAGCGTGTGATTTTTGATTCCTTGTACAAGGCCATTACGCCTCCGTTTGCTTGCCGTTTGCGCCGGCGTGCCTTATTTATCGTTACGGTCGATATCACATCGATACTTCAAAGAAATTACAAACGTTTTTTTTTTTCGTACTTTTTTTCGTACCATAGAGTACTTAGCGTGTGTGATTTTTGATTCCTTGTACAAGGCCATTACGGCCTCCGTTTTGCTTGCCGTTTGCGCGGCGTGCCTTATTTATCGTTACGGTCGATATCACATCGGTACTTCAAAGAGAATTACAAACGTTTTTTTTTCGTACTTTTTTTCGTACCCATAGAGTACTTAAGCGTGTGTGATTTTGATTCCTTGTACAAGGCCATTACGGCCTCCGTTTTGCTTGCCGTTTGCGCCGGCGTGCCTTATTTATCGTTACGGTCGATATCACATCGATACTTCAAAGAGAATTACAAACGTTTTTTTTCGTACTTTTTTTTTACCCATAGAGTACTTAAGCGTGTGATTTTTGATTCCTTGTACAAGGCCATTACGGCCTCCCTCCGTTTTGCTTGCCGTTTGCGCGGCGTGCCTTATTTATCGTTACGGTCGATATCACATCGATACTTCAAAGAAATTACAAACGTTTTTTTTTTACTTTTTTTTTTTTACCCATAGAGTACTTAACTGTGATTTTTGATTTCTTGTACAAGGCCATTACGGCCTCCGTTTTGCTTGCCGTTTGCGCCGGCGTGCCTTATTTATCGTTACGGTCGATATCACATCGGTACTTCAAAGAGAATTACAAACGTTTTTTTTTCGTACTTTTTTTGTACCCATAGAGTACTTAACGTGTGATTTTTGATTCCTTGTACAAGGCCATTACGGCCTCCGTTTTTGCCGTTTGCGCGGCGTGCCTTATTTATCGTTACGGTCGATATCACATCGATACTTCAAAGAAATTACAAACGTTTTTTTTTCGTACTTTTTTTTGTACCCATAGAGTACTTAAGCGTGTGATTTTTGATTCCTTGTACAAGGCCATTAAGCCTCCGTTTTTTTGCTTGCCGTTTGCGGCGTGCCTTATTTATCGTTACGGTCGATATCACATCGGTACTTCAAAGAGAATTACAAACGTTTTTTTTTCGTACTTTTTTTTCGTACCCATAGAGTACTTAAGCGTGTGATTTTTGATTCCTTGTACAAGGCCATTACGGCCTCCGTTTTGCTTGCCGTTTGCGCCGGCGTGCCTTATTTATCGTTACGTCGATATCACATCGATACTTCAAAGAGAATTACAAACGTTTTTTTTTTTTACTTTTTTTTACCCATAGAGTACTTAACGTGTGATTTTTGATTCCTTGTACAAGGCCATTACGGCCTCCGTTTTGCTTGCCGTTTGCGCCGGCGTGCCTTATTTATCGTTACGGTCGATATCACATCGATACTTCAAAGAAAATTACAAACGTTTTTTTTTCGTACTTTTTTTTTGTACCATAGAGTACTTAACGTGTGATTTTTGATTCCTTGTACAAGGCCATTACGGCCTCCGTTTTGCTTGCCGTTTGGCGTGCCTTATTTATCGTTACGGTCGATATCACATCGGTACTTCAAAGAGAATTACAAACGTTTTTTTTCGTACTTTTTTTTTTACCCATAGAGTACTTAACGCGTGTGATTTTTGATTCCTTGTACAAGGCCATTCGGCCTCCGTTTTGCTTGCCGTTTGCGCCGGCGTGCCTTATTTATCGTTACGGTCGATATCACATCAGTACTTCAAAGAGAATTACAAACTTTTTTTTTTCGTACTTTTTTTTTACCCATAGAGTACTTAACGGTGTGATTTTTGATTCCTTGTACAAGGCCATTACGGCCTCCGTTTTGCTTGCCGTTTGCGCCGGCGTGCCTTATTTATCGTTACGGTCGATATCACATCGGTACTTCAAAGAGAATTACAAACGTTTTTTTTCGTACTTTTTTTTGTACCCATAGAGTACTTAGCGTGTGATTTTTGATTCCTTGTACAAGGCCATTACGGCCTCCGTTTTGCTTGCCGTTTGCGCCGGCGTGCCTTATTTATCGTTACGGTCGATATCACATCGGTACTTCAAAGAAATTACAAACGTTTTTTTTCGTACTTTTTTTCGTACCCATAGAGTACTTAAGCGTGTGATTTTTGATTCCTTGTACAAGGCCATTACGCCTCCGTTTTGCTTGCCGTTTGCGCCGGCGTGCCTTATTTATCGTTACGTCGATATCACATCGGTACTTCAAAGAGAATTACAAACGTTTTTTTTTCGTACTTTTTTTCGTACCCATAGAGTACTTAACGTGTGATTTTTGATTCCTTGTACAAGGCCATTACGGCCTCCGTTTTGCTTGCCGTTTGCGCCGGCGTGCCTTATTTATCGTTACGGTCGATATCACATCGGTACTTCAAAGAATTACAAACGTTTTTTTTTCGTACTTTTTTTCGTACCCATAGAGTACTTAACGTGTGATTTTTGATTCCTTGTACAAGGCCATTCGGCCTCCGTTTTGCTTGCCGTTTGCGCCGGCGTGCTTATTTATCGTTACGGTCGATATCACATCGGTACTTCAAAGAGAATTACAAACGTTTTTTTTCGTACTTTTTTTTTACCCATAGAGTACTTAACGTGTGATTTTTGATTCCTTGTACAAGGCCATTCGGCCTCCGTTTTGCTTGCCGTTTGCGCCGGCGTGCCTTATTTATCGTTACGGTCGATATCACATCGGTACTTCAAAGAGAATTACAAACGTTTTTTTTTTTACTTTTTTTTGTACCCATAGAGTACTTAACGTGTGATTTTTGATTCCTTGTACAAGGCCATTACGGCCTCCGTTTTGCTTGCCGTTTGCGCCGGCGTGCCTTATTTATCGTTACGGTCGATATCACATCGGTACTTCAAAGAGAATTACAAACGTTTTTTTTTCGTACTTTTTTTCGTACCCATAGAGTACTTAAGCGTGTGATTTTTGATTCCTTGTACAAGGCCATTACGGCCTCCGTTTTGCTTGCCGTTTGCGCCGGCGTGCCTTATTTATCGTTACGGTCGATATCACATCGGTACTTCAAAGAGAATTACAAACGTTTTTTTTTCGTACTTTTTTTCGTACCCATAGAGTACTTAACGTGTGATTTTTGATTCCTTGTACAAGGCCATTACGGCCTCCGTTTTGCTTGCCGTTTGCGCCGGCGTGCCTTATTTATCGTTACGTCGATATCACATCGGTACTTCAAAGAGAATTACAAACGTTTTTTTTACTTTTTTTTCGTACCCATAGAGTACTTAACGTGTGATTTTTGATTCCTTGTACAAGGCCATTACGGCCTCCGTTTTGCTTGCCGTTTGCGCCGGCGTGCCTTATTTATCGTTACGGTCGATATCACATCGGTACTTCAAAGAGAATTACAAACGTTTTTTTCGTACTTTTTTTCGTACCCATAGAGTACTTAACGTGTGATTTTTGATTCCTTGTACAAGGCCATTACGGCCTCCGTTTTGCTTGCCGTTTGCGCCGGCGTGCCTTATTTATCGTTACGGTCGATATCACATCGGTACTTCAAAGAGAATTACAAACGTTTTTTTTTCGTACTTTTTTTTTGTACCCATAGAGTACTTAACGTGTGATTTTTTGATTCCTTGTACAAGGCCATTACGGCCTCCGTTTTGCTTGCCGTTTGCGCCGGCGTGCCTTATTTATCGTTACGGTCGATATCACATCGGTACTTCAAAGAGAATTACAAACGTTTTTTTTTTATCGTACTTTTTTTTCGTACCCATAGAGTACTTAACGTGTGATTTTTGATTCCTTGTACAAGGCCATTACGGCCTCCGTTTTGCTTGCCGTTTGCGCCGGCGTGCCTTATTTATCGTTACGGTCGATATCACATCGGTACTTCAAAGAGAATTACAAACGTTTTTTTTCGTACTTTTTTTCGTACCCATAGAGTACTTAACGCGTGTGATTTTTGATTCCTTGTACAAGGCCATTCGGCCTCCGTTTTGCTTGCCGTTTGCGCCGGCGTGCCTTATTTATCGTTACGGTCGATATCACATCGGTACTTCAAAGAGAATTACAAACGTTTTTTTTTCGTACTTTTTTTGTACCCATAGAGTACTTAACGTGTGATTTTTGATTCCTTGTACAAGGCCATTACGGCCTCCGTTTTGCTTGCCGTTTGCGCCGGCGTGCCTTATTTATCGTTACGGTCGATATCACATCGGTACTTCAAAGAGAATTACAAACGTTTTTTTTTCGTACTTTTTTTCGTACCCATAGAGTACTTAACGTGTGATTTTTGATTCCTTGTACAAGGCCATTACGCCTCCGTTTTGCTTGCCGTTTGCGCCGGCGTGCCTTATTTATCGTTACGAGTCGATATCACATCGGTACTTCAAAGAGAATTACAAACGTTTTTTTTTCGTACTTTTTTTCGTACCCATAGAGTACTTAAGCGTGTGATTTTTGATTCCTTGTACAAGGCCATTACGGCCTCCGTTTTGCTTGCCGTTTGCGCCGGCGTGCCTTATTTATCGTTACGGTCGATATCACATCGGTACTTCAAAGAGAATTACAAACGTTTTTTTTCGTACTTTTTTCGTACCCATAGAGTACTTAACGTGTGATTTTTGATTCCTTGTACAAGGCCATTACGGCCTCCGTTTTGCTTGCCGTTTGCGCCGGCGTGCCTTATTTATCGTTACGGTCGATATCACATCGGTACTTCAAAGAGATTACAAACGTTTTTTTTTCGTACTTTTTTTTTGTACCATAGAGTACTTAACGTGTGATTTTTGATTCCTTGTACAAGGCCATTACGGCCTCCGTTTTGCTTGCCGTTTGCGCCGGCGTGCCTTATTTATCGTTACGGTCGATATCACATCGGTACTTCAAAGAGAATTACAAACGTTTTTTTTACTTTTTTTTCGTACCCATAGAGTACTTAACGTGTGATTTTTGATTCCTTGTACAAGGCCATTACGGCCTCCGTTTTGCTTGCCGTTTGCGCCGGCGTGCCTTATTTATCGTTACGGTCGATATCACATCGGTACTTCAAAGAGAATTACAAACGTTTTTTTTCGTACTTTTTTTCGTACCCATAGAGTACTTAACGTGTGATTTTTGATTCCTTGTACAAGGCCATTACGGCCTCCGTTTTGCTTGCCGTTTGCGCCGGCGTGCCTTATTTATCGTTACGAGTCGATATCACATCGGTACTTCAAAGAGAATTACAAACGTTTTTTTTTCGTACTTTTTTTTTTCGTACCCGTAGAGTACTTAACGTGTGATTTTTGATTCCTTGTACAAGGCCATTACGGCCTCCGTTTTGCTTGCCGTTTGCGCCGGCGTGCCTTATTTATCGTTACGTCGATATCACATCGGTACTTCAAAGAGAATTACAAACGTTTTTTTTTCGTACTTTTTTTCGTACCCATAGAGTACTTAGCGTGTGATTTTTGATTCCTTGTACAAGGCCATTACGGCCTCCGTTTTGCTTGCCGTTTGCGCCGGCGTGCCTTATTTATCGTTACGGTCGATATCACATCAGTACTTCAAAGAGAATTACAAACGTTTTTTTTCGTACTTTTTTTTCGTACCCATAGAGTACTTAACGGTGTGATTTTTGATTCCTTGTACAAGGCCATTATGGCCTCCGTTTTGCTTGCCGTTTGCGCCGGCGTGCCTTATTTATCGTTACGGTCGATATCACATCAGTACTTCAAAGAGAATTACAAACGTTTTTTTTCGTACTTTTTTTCGTACCCATAGAGTACTTAACTGTGTGATTTTTGATTCCTTGTACAAGGCCATTACGGCCTCCGTTTTGCTTGCCGTTTGCGCCGGCGTGCCTTATTTATCGTTACGGTCGATATCACATCGGTACTTCAAAGAGAATTACAAACGTTTTTTTCGTACTTTTTTTCGTACCCATAGAGTACTTAACGTGTGATTTTTGATTCCTTGTACAAGGCCATTACGGCCTCCGTTTTGCTTGCCGTTTGCGCCGGCGTGCCTTATTTATCGTTACGGTCGATATCACATCGGTACTTCAAAGAGAATTACAAACGTTTTTTTTCGTACTTTTTTTTGTACCATAGAGTACTTAACGTGTGATTTTTGATTCCTTGTACAAGGCCATTACGGCCTCCGTTTTGCTTGCCGTTTGCGCCGGCGTGCCTTATTTATCGTTACGGTCGATATCACATCGGTACTTCAAAGAGAATTACAAACGTTTTTTTTACTTTTTTTGTACCCATAGAGTACTTAGCGTATTGTGTGATTTTTGATTCCTTGTACAAGGCCATTACGGCCTCCGTTTTGCTTGCCGTTTGCGCCGGCGTGCCTTATTTATCGTTACGGTCGATATCACATCGGTACTTCAAAGAGAATTACAAACGTTTTTTTTTTCGTACTTTTTTTGTACCCATAGAGTACTTAACGGTGTGATTTTTGATTCCTTGTACAAGGCCATTCGGCCTCCGTTTTGCTTGCCGTTTGCGCCGGCGTGCCTTATTTATCGTTACGGTCGATATCACATCGGTACTTCAAAGAGAATTACAAACGTTTTTTTTACTACTTTTTTCGTACCCATAGAGTACTTAACGTGTGATTTTTGATTCCTTGTACAAGGCCATTACGGCCTCCGTTTTGCTTGCCGTTTGCGCCGGCGTGCCTTATTTATCGTTACGGTCGATATCACATCGGTACTTCAAAGAGAATTACAAACGTTTTTTTTTCGTACTTTTTTTCGTACCCATAGAGTACTTAACGTGTGATTTTTGATTCCTTGTACAAGGCCATTACGGCCTCCGTTTTGCTTGCCGTTTGCGCCGGCGTGCCTTATTTATCGTTACGGTCGATATCACATCGGTACTTCAAAGAGAATTACAAACGTTTTTTTTTCGTACTTTTTTTTGTACCCATAGAGTACTTAACGCGTGTGATTTTTGATTCCTTGTACAAGGCCATTACGGCCTCCGTTTTGCTTGCCGTTTGCGCCGGCGTGCCTTATTTATCGTTACGGTCGATATCACATCGGTACTTCAAAGAGAATTACAAACGTTTTTTTTCGTACTTTTTTTGTACCCATAGAGTACTTAACGCGTGTGATTTTTGATTCCTTGTACAAGGCCATTCGACCTCCGTTTTGCTTGCCGTTTGCGCCGGCGTGCCTTATTTATCGTTACGGTCGATATCACATCGGTACTTCAAAGAGAATTACAAACGTTTTTTTTTTTTTTTTTCGTACTTTTTTTCGTACCCATAGAGTACTTAACGTGTGATTTTTGATTCCTTGTACAAGGCCATTCGGCCTCCGTTTTGCTTGCCGTTTGCGCCGGCGTGCCTTATTTATCGTTACGGTCGATATCACATCGGTACTTCAAAGAGAATTACAAACGTTTTTTTTTCGTACTTTTTTTGTACCCATAGAGTACTTAACGTGTGATTTTTGATTCCTTGTACAAGGCCATTACGGCCTCCGTTTTGCTTGCCGTTTGCGCCGGCGTGCCTTATTTATCGTTACGGTCGATATCACATCGGTACTTCAAAGAGAATTACAAACGTTTTTTTTTCGTACTTTTTTTCGTACCCATAGAGTACTTAACGTGTGATTTTTGATTCCTTGTACAAGGCCATTCGGCCTCCGTTTTGCTTGCCGTTTGCGCCGGCGTGCCTTATTTATCGTTACGGTCGATATCACATCGGTACTTCAAAGAGAATTACAAACGTTTTTTTTCGTACTTTTTTTGTACCCATAGAGTACTTAACGTGTGATTTTTGATTCCTTGTACAAGGCCATTCGGCCTCCGTTTTGCTTGCCGTTTGCGCCGGCGTGCCTTATTTATCGTTACGGTCGATATCACATCGGTACTTCAAAGAGAATTACAAACGTTTTTTTTCGTACTTTTTTTCGTACCCATAGAGTACTTAACGTGTGATTTTTGATTCCTTGTACAAGGCCATTACGGCCTCCGTTTTGCTTGCCGTTTGCGCCGGCGTGCCTTATTTATCGTTACGGTCGATATCACATCGGTACTTCAAAGAGAATTACAAACGTTTTTTTTCGTACTTTTTTTGTACCCATAGAGTACTTAACGTGTGATTTTTGATTCCTTGTACAAGGCCATTCGGCCTCCGTTTTGCTTGCCGTTTGCGCCGGCGTGCCTTATTTATCGTTACGGTCGATATCACATCGGTACTTCAAAGAGAATTACAAACGTTTTTTTCGTACTTTTTTTGTACCCATAGAGTACTTAACGGTGTGATTTTTGATTCCTTGTACAAGGCCATTCGGCCTCCGTTTTGCTTGCCGTTTGCGCCGGCGTGCCTTATTTATCGTTACGGTCGATATCACATCGGTACTTCAAAGAGAATTACAAACGTTTTTTTTTGTACTTTTTTTCGTACCCATAGAGTACTTAACGTGTGATTTTTGATTCCTTGTACAAGGCCATTCGGCCTCCGTTTTGCTTGCCGTTTGCGCCGGCGTGCCTTATTTATCGTTACGGTCGATATCACATCGGTACTTCAAAGAGAATTACAAACGTTTTTTTTCGTACTTTTTTTGTACCCATAGAGTACTTAACGGTGTGATTTTTGATTCCTTGTACAAGGCATTCGGCCTCCGTTTTGCTTGCCGTTTGCGCCGGCGTGCCTTATTTATCGTTACGGTCGATATCACATCGGTACTTCAAAGAGAATTACAAACGTTTTTTTCGTACTTTTTTTGTACCCATAGAGTACTTAACGTGTGATTTTTGATTCCTTGTACAAGGCCATTACGGCCTCCGTTTTGCTTGCCGTTTGCGCCGGCGTGCCTTATTTATCGTTACGGTCGATATCACATCGGTACTTCAAAGAGAATTACAAACGTTTTTTTTCGTACTTTTTTTGTACCCATAGAGTACTTAACGTGTGATTTTTGATTCCTTGTACAAGGCCATTACGGCCTCCGTTTTGCTTGCCGTTTGCGCCGGCGTGCCTTATTTATCGTTACGGTCGATATCACATCGGTACTTCAAAGAGAATTACAAACGTTTTTTTTCGTACTTTTTTTTGTACCCATAGAGTACTTAACGTGTGATTTTTGATTCCTTGTACAAGGCCATTCGGCCTCCGTTTTGCTTGCCGTTTGCGCCGGCGTGCCTTATTTATCGTTACGGTCGATATCACATCGGTACTTCAAAGAGAATTACAAACGTTTTTTTTTACCGTACTTTTTTTTGGTACCCATAGAGTACTTAACGTGTGATTTTTGATTCCTTGTACAAGGCCATTCGGCCTCCGTTTTGCTTGCCGTTTGCGCCGGCGTGCCTTATTTATCGTTACGGTCGATATCACATCGGTACTTCAAAGAGAATTACAAACGTTTTTTTTTCGTACTTTTTTTCGTACCCATAGAGTACTTAACGTGTGATTTTTGATTCCTTGTACAAGGCCATTACGGCCTCCGTTTTGCTTGCCGTTTACGCCGGCGTGCCTTATTTATCGTTATGGTCGATATCACATCAGTACTTCAAAGAGAATTACAAACGTTTTTTTCGTACTTTTTTTCGTACCCATAGAGTACTTAACTTTGTGATTTTTGATTCCTTGTACAAGGCCATTACGGCCTCCGTTTTGCTTGCCGTTTGCGCCGGCGTGCCTTATTTATCGTTATGGTCGATATCACATCAATACTTCAAAGAGAATTACAAACGTTTTTTTTCATACTTTTTTTCGTACCCATAGAGTACTTAGCGTGTGATTTTTGATTCCTTGTACAAGGCCATTCGGCCTCCGTTTTGCTTGCCGTTTGCGCCGGCGTGCCTTATTTATCGTTACGGTCGATATCACATCGGTACTTCAAAGAGAATTACAAACGTTTTTTTTTCGTACTTTTTTTTTCCTACCCATAGAGTACTTAACGTGTGATTTTTGATTCCTTGTACAAGGCCATTCGGCCTCCGTTTTGCTTGCCGTTTGCGCCGGCGTGCCTTATTTATCGTTACGGTCGATATCACATCGGTACTTCAAAGAGAATTACAAACGTTTTTTTCGTACTTTTTTTTGTACCCATAGAGTACTTAACGGTGTGATTTTTGATTCCTTGTACAAGGCCATTCGGCCTCCGTTTTGCTTGCCGTTTGCGCCGGCGTGCCTTATTTATCGTTACGGTCGATATCACATCGGTACTTCAAAGAGAATTACAAACGTTTTTTCGTACTTTGTTTTTTACCCATAGAGTACTTAACTGTGTGATTTTTGATTCCTTGTACAAGGCCATTCGACCTCCGTTTTGCTTGCCGTTTGCGCCGGCGTGCCTTATTTATCGTTACGGTCGATATCACATCGGTATTTCAAAGAGAATTACAAATGTTTTTTTCGTACTTTTTTTTCGTACCCATAGAGTACTTAACGTGTGATTTTTGATTCCTTGTACAAGGCCATTACGGCCTCCGTTTTGCTTGCCGTTTGTGCCGGTGTGCCTTATTTATCGTTCTGGTCGATAACACATCAGTACTTCAAAGAGAATTACAAACGTTTTTTGTCGTACTTTGTTTTGACCCATAGAGTACTCAACGGTGTGATTTTTGATTCCTTGTACAAGGCCATTCTGACCTCCTTTTGCTTGCCGTTTGCGCCGGCGTACCTTATTTATCGTTCTGGTCGATACCACATCAGTACTTCAAAGAGAATTACAAATGTTTTTTTTCGTACTTTTTTTCGAACGCATAGAGTACTTAACTGTGTGATTTTTGATTCCTTGTACAAGGCCATTCGGCCTCCGTTTTGCTTGCCGTTTGCGCCGGCGTGCCTTATTTATCGTTACGGTCGATATCACATCGGTACTTCAAAGAGAATTACAAACGTTTTTTTTCGTACTTTTTTTCGTACCCATAGAGTACTTAACGTGTGATTTTTGATTCCTTGTACAAGGCCATTCGGCCTCCGTTTTGCTTGCCGTTTGCGCCGGCGTGCCTTATTTATCGTTACGGTCGATAACACATCGGTACTTCAATGAGAATTACAAACGTTTTTTTCGTACTTTGTTTCGTACCATAGAGTACTTAAGCGTGTGATTTTTGATTCCTTGTACAAGGCCATTCGACCTCCGTTTTGCTTGCCGTTTGCGCCGGCGTGCCTTATTTATCGTTACGGTCGATACCACATCGGTACTTCAAAGAGAATTACAAACGTTTTTTTCGTACTTTTTTTTTCGTACCCATGAAGTACTTAACGTGTGATTTTTGATTCCTTGTACAAGGCCATTCTGGCCTCCGTTTTGCTTGCCGTTTGCGCCGGCGTGCCTTATTTATCGTTTTGGTCGATATCACATCAGTACTTCAAAGAGAATTACAAACGTTTTTTTCTTACTTTTTTTCGTACCCATAGAGTACTTAACTGTGTGATTTTTGATTCCTTGTACAAGGCCATTCTGGCCTCCGTTTTGCTTGCCGTTTGCGCCGGCGTGCCTTATTTATCGTTCTGGTCGATATCACATCAGTACTTCAAAGAGAATTACAAATTTTTTTTTCGTACTCTTTTTTGTACCCATAGAGTACTTAACGGTGTGATTTTTGATTCCTTGTACAAGGCCATTCTGGCCTCCGTTTTGCTTGCCGTTTGCGCCGGCGTGCCTTATTTATCGTTATGGTCGATAACACATCAGTACTTCAATGAGAATTACAAACGTTTTTTTTCGTACTTTGTTTTGTACCCATAGTGTACTTAACGGTGTGATTTTTGATTCCTTGTACAAGGCCATTCTGACCTCCGTTTTGCTTGCCGTTTGCGCCGGCGTACCTTATTTATCGTTCTGGTCGATACCACATCAGTGCTTCAAAGAGAATTACAAACGTTTTTTTTTCGTACTTTTTTTCATACCCATAGAGTACTGAACTGTGTGATTTTTGATTCCTTGTACAAGGCCATTCGGCCTCCGTTTTGCTTGCCGTTTGCGCCGGCGTGCCTTATTTATCGTTACGGTCGATATCACATCGGTACTTCAAAGAGAATTACAAACGTTTTTTCGTACTTTTTTTCGTACCCATAGAGTACTTAACGTGTGATTTTTGATTCCTTGTACAAGGACATTCGGCCTCCGTTTTGCTTGCCGTTTGCGCCGGCGTGCCTTATTTATCGTTACGGTCGATATCACATCGGTACTTCAAAGAGAATTACAAACGTTTTTTTTCGTACTTTTTTTCGTACCCATAGAGTACTTAACGTGTGATTTTTGATTCCTTGTACAAGGCCATTCGGCCTCCGTTTTGCTTGCCGTTTGCGCCGGCGTGCCTTATTTATCGTTACGGTCGATATCACATCAGTACTTCAAAGAGAATTACAAACGTTTTTTTCGTACTTTTTTTGTACCCATAGAGTACTTAATTGTGTGATTTTTGATTCCTTGTACAAGGCCATTCTGGCCTCCGTTTTGCTTTTCGTTTCCGCCGGCGTGCCTTATTTATCGTTACGGTCGATATCACATCGGTACTTCAAAGAGAATTACAAACGTTTTTTTTTTCGTACTTTTTTTTCGTACCCATAGAGTACTTAACGTGTGATTTTTGATTCCTTGTACAAGGCCATTACGGCCTCCGTTTTGCTTGCCGTTTGCGCCGGCGTGCCTTATTTATCGTTACGGTCGATATCACATCGGTACTTCAAAGAAAATTACAAACGTTTTTTTTCGTACTTTTTTTCTTACCCATAGAGTACTTAACGTGTGATTTTTGATTCCTTGTACAAGGCCATTCGGCCTCCGTTTTGCTTGCCGTTTGCGCCGGCGTGCCTTATTTATCGTTACGGTCGATAACACATCAGTACTTCAATGAGAATTACAAACGTTTTTTTTTCGTACTTTTTTTGTACCCATAGAGTACTTAACGGTGTGATTTTTGATTCCTTGTACAAGGCCATTCGACCTCCGTTTTGCTTGCCGTTTGCACCGGCGTGCCTTATTTATCGTTACGGTCGATATCACATCGGTACTTCAAAGAGAATTACAAACGTTTTTTTCTTACTTTTTTTCGTACCCATAGAGTACTTAACGTGTGATTTTTGATTCCTTGTACAAGGACATTCGGCCTCCGTTTTGCTTGCCGTTTGTGCCGGCGTACCTTATTTATCGTTCTGGTCGATACCACATCAGTACTTCAAAGAGAATTACAAACGTTTTTTTTTCGTACTTTTTTTCGAACCCATAGAGTACTTAACTATGTGATTTTTGATTCCTTGTACAAGGCCATTCTGGCCTCCGTTTTGCTTGCCGTTTGCGCCGGCGTGCCTTATTTATCGTTATGGTCGATATCACATCGGTACTTCAAAGAGAATTACAAAAGTTTTTTTTCGTACTTTTTTTCGTACCCATAGAGTACTTAAGCGTGTGATTTTTGATTCCTTGTACAAGGCCATTCGGCCTCCGTTTTGCTTGCCGTTTGCGCCGGCGTGCCTTATTTATCGTTAAGTCGATATCACATCGGTACTTCAAAGAGAATTACAAAGCTTTTTTTCGTACTTTTTTTTTCGTACCCATAGAGTACTTAGCGTGTGATTTTTGATTCCTTGTACAAGGCCATTCGGCCTCCGTTTTGCTTGCCGTTTGCGCCGGCGTGCCTTATTTATCGTTACGGTCGATATCACATCGGTACTTCAAAGAAAATTACAAACGTTTTTTTTCGTACTTTTTTTTCTTACTCATAGAGTACTTAAGCGTGTGATTTTTGATTCTTTGTACAAGGCCATTACGGCCTCCGTTTTGCTTGCCGTTTGCGCCGGCGTGCCTTATTTATCGTTCCGGTCGATATCACATCAGTACTTCAAAGAGAATTACAAATGTTTTTTTTCGTACTCTTTTTTGTACCCGTAGAGTACTTAACGGTGTGATTTTTGATTCCTTGTACAAGGCCATTCTGGCCTCCGTTTTGCTTGCCGTTTGCACCGGTGTACCTTATTTATCGTTCTGGTCGATACCACATCAGTACTTCAAAGATAATTACAAACGTTTTTTTCTTACTTTTTTTCGTACCCATAGAGTACTTAACTGTGTGATTTTTGATTCCTTGTACAAGGACATTCTGGCCTCCGTTTTGCTTGCCGTTTGTGCCGGCGTACCTTATTTATCGTTCTGGTCGATACCACATCAGTACTTCAAAGAGAATTACAAACGTTTTTTTTCGTACTTTTTTTCGAACCCATAGAGTACTTAACTTGTGTGATTTTTTATTCCTTGTAGAAGGCCATTCTGGCCTCCATTTTGCTTGTCGTTTGCGCCGGCGTGCCTTATTTATCGTTACGGTCGATATCACAACAGTACTTCAAAGAGAATTACAAAAGTTTTTTTTTCATACTTTTTTTCGTACCCATAGAGTACTTAACGTGTGATTTTTGATTCCTTGTACAAGGCCATTACGGCCTCCGTTTTGCTTGCCGTTTGCGCCGGCGTGCCTTATTTATCGTTACGGTCGATATCACATCGGTACTTCAAAGAGAATTACAAAAGCTTTTTTTTTCGTACTTTTTTTTTCATACCCATAGAGTACTTAACGTGTGATTTTTGATTCCTTGTACAAGGCCATTACGGCCTCCGTTTTGCTTGCCGTTTGCGCCGGCGTGCATTATTTATCGTTACGGTCGATATCACATCGGTACTTCAAAGAAAATTACAAAAGTTTTTTTTCGTACTTTTTTTCTTACTCATAGAGTACTTAACGTGTGATTTTTGATTCTTTGTACAAGGCCATTACGGCCTCCCGTTTTGCTTGCCGTTTGCGCCGGCGTGCCTTATTTATCGTTCCGGTCGATATCACATCAGTACTTCAAAGAGAATTACAAATGTTTTTTTTCGTACTCTTTTTTGTACCCGTAGAGTACTTAACGGTGTGATTTTTGATTCCTTGTACAAGGCCATTCTGGCCTCCGTTTTGCTTGCCGTTTGCGCCGGCGTGCCTTATTTATCGTTCTGGTCGATAACACATCAGTACTTCAATGAGAATTACAAACGTTTTTTTTTCGTACTTTGTTTTGTACCCATAGAGTACTTAACGGTGTGATTTTTGATTCCTTGTACAAGGCCATTCTGACCTCCGTTTTGCTTGCCGTTTGCGCCGGCGTACCTTTTTTATCGTTCTGGTCGATACCACATCAGTACTTCAAAGAGATTTACAAACGTTTTTTTGGTACTTTTTTTCGTACCCATAGTGTACTTAACTGTGTGATTTTTCATTCCTTGTACAAGGCCATCCTGGCCTCCGTTTTGCTTGCCGTTTGCGCCGGCGTGCCTTATTTATCGTTCTGGTTGATAACACATCAGTACTTCAATGAGAATTACAAACGTTTTTTTCGTACTTTGTTTCGTATCCATAGAGTACTTAACTGTGTGATTTTTGATTCCTTGTACAAGGCCATTCTGACCACCGTTTTGCTTGCCGTTTGCGCCGGCGTACCTTATTTATCGTTCTGGCCGATACCACATCAGTACTTCAAAGAGAATTACAAACGTTTTTTTCGTACTTTTTTTCGTACCCATAGAGTACTTAACTGTGTGATTTTTGATTCCTTGTACAAGGCCATTATGGCCTCCGTTTTGCTTGCCGTTTGCGCCGGCGTGCCATATTTATCGTTCTTGTCGATATCACATCAGTACTTCAAAGAGAATTACAAACGTTTTTTTCGTACTTTTTTTCTTACTCATAGAGTACTTAACTGAGTGATTTTTGATTCTTTGTACAAGGCCATTATGGCCTCTGTTTTGCTTGCCGTTTGCGCCGGCGTGCCTTATTTATCGTTACGGTCGATATCACATCGGTACTTCAAAGAGCATTACAAACGTTTTTTTTCGTACTTTTTTTCGTACCCATAGAGTACTTAACGTGTGATTTTTGATTCCTTGTACAAGGCCATTCGGCCTCCGTTTTGCTTGCCGTTTGCGCCGGCGTGCCTTATTTATCGTTACGGTCGATATCACATCAGTACTTCAAAGAGAATTACAAACGTTTTTTTTCGTACTTTTTTTCGTACCCAATGAGTACTTAATTGTGTGATTTTTGATTCCTTGACAAGGCCATTCTGGCCTCCGTTTTGCTTTCCGTTTGCGCCGGCGTGCCTTATTTATCGTTCTGGTCGATATCACATCAGTACTTCAAAGAGAATTACAAACGTTTTTTTTTGTACCCATAGAGTACTTAACTGTGTGATTTTTGATTCCTTGTACAAGGCCATTCTGGCCTATGTTTTTCATGCCGTTTGCGCCGGCGTGCCTTATTTATCGTTCTGGTCAATATCACATCAGTACTTCAAAGAGAATTACAAACGTTTTTTTTCGTACTTTTTTTCTTACTCATAGAGTACTTAACTGTGTGATTTTTGATTCTTTGTACAAGGCCATTCTGGCCTCCGTTTTGCTTGCCGCTTGCGCCGGCGTGCCTTATTTCACTACAACAAAAATACCTTTTTGCCACAGAAGTTTTTGCCATGACATGTTGTCGCGGCTAATATCAACTTTAAGCCACGACTGTTGTGCCAAATGCGAAATTCTATGATATTTCAAAATTGCTATTAGCATTAGCCACAACCGTTGTTGCCAAAAAAAATTCCCGCATGTACTCCGATTGGCGCCTAACGTATTAGCCACAGCTGTCATGGCAAATAAATTTTAAATTAATGAAAACTCATTGGCGCGTGTTGTTGGCGCTATTTGTCAAAATTATTTGCCACGGATATTGTGGCAAAAACATTTTACGGATTTATTAAAATAAAAAATCTTGTATTTGTCATCATGTTTAATCCACGTGGCAAATATAATGCTGACATGTCACTTATTTGCCTCAACAAAGCTGTGGCTAATAATATGTTTCAACAATAAATCTCTAGCCCCTAAAAAACAATAAATCGCTGAATAAAAAAAAGAAACGATTCATCGTCTTCTTCCTCCATATCGAGCTGTTGGATCTGCTGAAGGTGAGTGTTCTCATCTCGATTTTTCATTAAAACCTTAATTGGGGGTTTATGCTTTCTGTTTATCATCTCGATTTTTCAATTTCCCCGCACTTTGGTAGGCTTGTGCACTCCGGCGAGGACGAGGAGTAGGCGAGTAGGTGTGAGCGACGGCCTCCTGAAGCTTGAAGACGCAGCTCCACCACCGGACCACCGCGCTCCCGAAGACGCGGCCTTGTTTTACGGTCGAAGAACCGAAGATTCTCGCGCTGCGGTGTGCTTTGGAACTCGGTCTTTAATCTTCGTGAGTAATTTTTGTTTCCCCATGTTTTCCGGCATGTTTTCCAATTTTCGTTACGGTTTATATGTTCAACTATTAACCATTCCAACGACTTTTTATGATCGGCGAGATGTTACGGTTGCCCGATTGTTTTCACTTAGGAAAGCTTAATTGGTTATCTGTGAAATCGAACAAGTGTGCTGTGACTAAGCCTATTTGATATATATTCAGTTGGACCGTTTTGAGTAGTTTGACTACTTAAGTTTTCATTTGAGTTTTGTGACTGAACTTGTGTTTGTTGGTTGGATTCGTGATTCATTCTGTGAATTTATTCTAGTAGTCACACATTAGAACTTGTAATATGGAGATTGTATCTGGAGTTGTGTTTGTTCGTAAGTTCGGCATTGTGCATAGTCAAGACCTTTGAGTATTAGGATTTTGGCATCTAAAATTTGTTCGGAAATAGAACACCGATCCGAATCGATTAAAGAGTTCGATTTTTTGTCAATATGTTGCTAAAGTTTTGTTTATTGAGCAGGCTACCCGACTTTTGAACCGGAATTGTTAAAAACATGCTTAGGGATTTATTTCTTCCTTACTGCGGGGTATCGATCAAATGTATTTGAGCGACTATGGTTACTTCTCTTAGGCGAATCATGCCCTTTATTCCACGAAACCGAAACAAACATTATTTGGTGGGCTTATCTTGTAACCAATATCCCTCATCATGTGATTAGCCATGGAAAACATTTTCTTGGTATAAGGTTGTAGAACGCGTCTTTGCAATGGATGTAAGCTAATTTTTTTACGGCTGAGATCCTTAGTATATGATGAAACCATAGACAACATTATGTGACAAAATACGGACTCAGGAACTAATTAAACTCATGGAATAGCTATTTTCATTCCACTGCCCTTGAATGATAGACGTCAACATTCTCACTGAGAAAGCTAAATGTTAAATGCCATTATCTTTGAGCATTAAAATCCCTTTTCTTTTTACAGGTATACATAATGGTTGGACATGTGGCTACTTGTGCAGGCTCATCAGGTGGAGCACAACCACCACAGGAAAATCCACGTAGGATACCATCAAATTGCCAATCATGTATGTTAAGTTTGTTAGTCATCTTATAGTCACATTATCGTTGCTTGAAATGTTTACTACATATACATATGCCAACATGTTTGTACTTTACTACTGATAAATTGTGGAGTTAGTTACCACAATGATCTATTAGATAGTGTGAACAATTTATATCTAATTGATTTTTTTCTATTCGTCTATATTTAGCTTTTCATTTCAGTAGAAACTATAAACATATTACCTACACACTAAGATGTTTCTCTGTCTTTTGTTTACAGCCTCTACTACTGCACCTCGTGCCCGCAAGGGCCGAGGGAAGGCTATAGGCAAAAAAATCTTGATGCGTGTAGGCGAGATTGGCGGTCCAATCCCACTCCAATGGGATATTGAGTACGGGACGTGGAAGGCATTAGGTCTGATGCTTCCTTATATGCAAGTGGGGTCGGGATCCAAGTTCGCCACTGTTGTGAGCCCTACCATGACGGGTGGGAAAAAGTACCAGACTGGCAGAGGACGTTGACATACGAGCGTATCAAAGTATGTATTTACCTTGCTACAATAATTTCATTTTGATATTCATGTATTACTTGCTCGACTATTAATTCGTTTGGTATGTGTTTCAGGGTTGGTTCACTCTTTCAGATCCTGTACTTGCAGGGGTACTTCAGAGAGATTGTGGGGACGCATACCGGGGTTGGAAGACTGACCTCAAAGACCACTTCAACAAGAATGGGGGAGAGGATGATCTGGATCGTGCCCGACTTAACCTCACGGCTCCATCGGGGATCTTGTTCATTGGGAGCGGTGTATCCGACGGATGCTCACCCCTAAGTTTCGGGTAATTTTAGTCATGTATGAACTGTTCATTGTACGGTAAGGAGTATGCCTGGTTGTATGCTCAGTCTTGTCCCATATTTATGATGTCATTTGATAAAAGTTGATAGAGACCAAAAAAATCTCAAGATTCATCACCAATTTATAACGATTTGCCAAAGTCTTAGACAACAATTTATAGAAGAGGAATCAGTTTAGTTCCATCTCTCATAATCAAATTGCATGTAGCATTTGAGTCACGGCCACAAATTTTACGGTTACAAGCCAACGTATTTAGACCCTTAAGAAAAGCAAATCCTCTGTTACTTTACTGTTTGGTCTCTATCAACTTTTATATAATCTTGGCCTGGATTTCACCTACTTGTTTCTTATAAACCGACTTTATTCGATTTCCGAAGTGTAGTTATACGACTACATTACGGAGAATCGTGATTCTTGTTTGTGTGTGTACTAATATGCTTCTTAGAGGGCTATGGAAGCATGGGTACAATTTTCTTTTTATTCTTGTCGGTTACCCCTTTTAGAGATTGGAAACCTCTTAGCGATTGGAATGGATTTTGGTTCCGAGTTTGTTGTTGCTCGTCTTTGTTTAGACAAGCTTTGTGATATGCACGGAAAATATGGTCACACTAAAATCATATTATGTGTCTATTTGTTTTAACAACAATATAATTGTTTGATCAATAGTTTGTAGCTATTTATGATGCATCGATTCAAATTATTCTCTTTCGTGTTTTGTACCTTGCCGACTTGTGTAAGATCACAAGTTCTTTCTCGGATAGCAAACTTGTTTGTTGCCGTTTCCTCTCTTGATCTAAGGTCTTGTGGTTTAGCATTTTGTGATCTTTAAATTGAATTTTATTTATACGGGAACTATCAAGACAAAATAGTAACAATCGCAAGAAGCATAAGTGGGTGAGCTATCATGGGCGGAGATCGTATCCCCAATATCGTGAGATTGACACGAAGAAGATTGAAGACTTATATATTATTTCGATGAATAACTTGTAATAAACTTTATTTTCGTTTTGTTTTGACATGTAATAAGGGGTAGGGGTATTTTTGGGAGTTTTGACCATTTTTTGCATAACCCTTCCCAAAATGGCAGTTTTGCCAAACCCGACATTCAGCTTACTATTTTGGGAACCGACAGATTCTATCCCGATGTTCCCTACACTTTAAGGGTATCCTAGGTCCTAAACTACATTTACCTACCTTTTTGGACCTACAAAAACCCGATACCTTTTTTACCTTAAGTTTTGGAAACTTTCCTTACTAAAAATGGACCTTGTCCAAGATTGCACCCAAGACATGTCCAAGACTTGTCCTAGACATGCCTTGGACGTGGCTTAAGTCTCCCACATCGGTTTTAGCATGATTCCCACTCCCAAACTCCAAACTATAAGTATTTTTGTCCCACATTGCTAGTTTGGGAGTAGCTAGTTATTTTGAATTCTATATAAGGATTGTAACTTGCCTTGTATAAACCAAGTTATATTTGAGTGATATTTTATATATTTGAAGTTTCGGTGATTGAAACAAACATAGTTAAAACTTTTCCTTTGCGGCGGCGGGTGAAAGTTTAACTCGAGAATATATCAAAGGTGTGAGCAACCTTTGTGCGACATTCTCAAACTTGGAGAAACCCGAAGTGCGATTCCGAGGGTGGATCTAAGCTTGCTCATCTTCTTCATTTTCGTTCTTATTATCCTAATCTGTAAGTATTTCTTTTCCTTCTTGTTTTTCTTTTCAATAAAACGTGTTTATTGCTAATTTGCATGAACACTTAAATCTAGATCCTTAGTTTTCATATCATTTGGTATCAGAGATCAAGGGATTTAGGTGTTCATCTAGTGAATTTCTTGTTCATCCTTGTTCACATCATTTTCTTTGAATCTGTCCAATCCGAATTCCGTATTTGTTCAAGTCGTTTCATATTCAAAACACGTCGTAAATTTATCAAATTTTACCAGTTGATAGATCGTTTATTTATGTATATTTTGTCTCTTTTTGACTTTGCCAAATTCGGAGTTTAGCTTGGTCAAATCTGCCCAGCAATATCCTGTGCGTTTTTCTGGAACCGTTGTGAAATAATTCGTTTTTCCGGAGTTGTAGTGGTCGGAAATGCGTGAATTTTTTCTGAACTTATAGGAAATTGTCTGTTCTACAACTTTCGTCCTTTGTGTTTATCCAAATTATCGACCAATTCTTCCCAAATGTCTCCGTAACGTGCTAATCTATTTCTGTCTGAATATCTGTCTGTGTAGTCATCTGTTTACGAATTTATTTTGACGTGGCTATCCATGTTCAATTTTCCTGAAACTTCACAGTCTTGAAGAAAAATTAATGGACTACAAGTTTCGTTCTTTGAGTCTTTTCAAATTCCATACCGTTTGGTCGTGAAAATTGCTGCCATTTCGTGTTCTGTTCCGAAATTATAAACCCTAGTTCTTTCTTTTGTGGAATTGTCCGAATTTGCTCAACTTTGATTTGTTTCGACGGTTGGACATCACCTTTCGTGAGTTATTGAGGGAGAGTGAAACACGAGTGGATTGTGAGGTCTTTGACGATGGCTCGAGTGTACAAAAAAGATTCTCCTTGGCGTCTAGACATTCAATCATTCAATGACGAGTTTTTCTCATCGTATTGACCATTTTCATACGCATTTGAGTGCGCAAATTGCGAAGTTAACATCTCACATTACTCAACGTGGAATTGGTACTCTTGGTGCTGTTCGTGGTCGTGATAAAAGGGTTGGTGGTCGTTGGGTTGATAGGGGACTACTTGATTTTGAGGCAAAACGAGAAAAGCGAGGAATTAGAACGTGTGGAGCGGAGGAAAGCACTTGAGGCAAAGTGGAAGGCTGCGGATGAGCTTTTCTTTCAAAAGTATGGTATCACCCGCGAAGAAGCTATACGTGGCAAGGCACCAAAATATATGCCTAATGATTGTGTTGTTCCTCAACCTTCTGCGAGGTCGTCTATGATACTCTGTTCGGTTTGAGGCCAACACCGTGGGCGATTCGGTTATCGTTGATGATGCTATAGTCAATGGACTTGTTGGTGAATCTACTTTGCCATGCTTTTCTGATAGTATTGTTGATACTTCTTTGCATGATGTGGTTACCACGCCGGATGAGATTATTGTTGACATTGCATTGGGTTCGGATACGGATATCCAAGATTTGGGTAATTCTGACGTTTGTGTGGAGAATCATGTACATAATACGATTGATGTTGCTCACGTACATTCTATGACTAATCTTGGTATTGTTGAGCATGTTCACGTTTTGCAGAATTCATGTACGGATACTTCTCTGGAGGACGTGTGTTTGGAGGGTGCTATAAAGCACATATGTAGGACGATTTTGCCTACACAAAAAATTTTGATTCTTGCAAAGGTTCATACGAGTTCCCAACCTCGTACATTTCCTCCAACATCTTTGGTGCGGATTAGTGAGGCACGACCTCGTGCACTTGTTCGTGTTTGTTTTGACCCTGGCATACTTACGAGGAGGCTGGAGGTGTTTTATGATGTCATACTTGCGGCGGAGGACTCAAACGACATTTTGTTGATTCGAGGACGAATCCTTTTCAGCCGGGAGGGAATGACACGAAGAAGATTGAAGACTTATATATTATTTCGATGAATAACTTGTAATAAACTTTATTTTCGTTTTGTTTTGACATGTAATAAGGGGTAGGGGTATTTTTGGGAGTTTTGACCATTTTTTGCATAACCCTTCCCAAAATGGCAGTTTTGCCAAACCCGACATTCAGCTTACTATTTTGGGAACCGACGATTCTATCCCGATGTTCCCTACACTTTAAGGGTATCCTAGGTCCTAAACTACATTTACCTACCTTTTTGGACCTACAAAAACCCGATACCTTTTTTACCTTAAGTTTTGGAAACTTTCCTTACTAAAAATGGACCTTGTCCAAGATTGCACCCAAGACATGTCCAAGACTTGTCCTAGACATGCCTTGGACGTGGCTTAAGTCTCCCACATCGGTTTTAGCATGATTCCCACTCCCAAACTCCAAACTATAAGTATTTTTGTCCCACATTGCTAGTTTGGGAGTAGCTAGTTATTTTGAATTCTATATAAGGATTGTAACTTGCCTTGTATAAACCAAGTTATATTTGAGTGAAATTATTATATATTTTAAGTTTCAGTGATTGAAACAAACATAGTTAAAACTTTTCCTTGCGACTGGGTGAAGGGTTAACTCGAGAATATATCAAAGGTGTGAGCAACCTTTGTGCGACATTCTCAAACTTGGAGAAACCCGAAGTGCGATTCCGAGGGTGGATCTAAGCTTGCTCCTATCTTTGTTCTTCATTTTCGTTCTTATTATCCTAATCTAGTAAGTATTTCGATTTTCCTTCTTGTTTTCTTTTCAATAAAACGTGTTATTAGCTTAATTAGCAAGAACACTTAAATCTAGATCCTTAGTTGTTACTTTCATATCAAAATTGTATTCCATGTGAGCAAGTAATAGCCACAACATGTGGTGGCAAATAATACATGCCATGTCATCATGCCTTGTCATCGAGTTTTGCTTGCAAGTTTGCAAATAAGACGTGCCTTATTTATCGTTCAACGGCACGTTATCACAACGCGGCGTGGCTAAAAATTCAAAAGTATTTGCCACGGCGCGTGTCGTGGCCAACAATGCATAATCGAGGTATTGCCCACAACCAATTTGATTTTTGATTCGTGGCTAAAGAGTTAGTCGCCACGATTTTTGATTATTAGCCGTTTGCGCCGGCGTGCCTTATTTATCGTTTATCGGTCGATATCACATCGGTAATTCAAAGAGAATTACAAACGTTTTTTTTCGTACTTTTTTTCGTACCCATAGAGTACTTAACGTGTGATTTTTGATTTCTTGTACAAGGCCATTCGGCCACCGTTTTGCTTGCCGTTTGCGCCGGCGTGCCTTATTTATCGTTCGGTCGATATCACATCGGTACTTCAAAGAGAATTACAAACGTTTTTTTTTTTTTTTTTCGTACTTTTTTTGTACCCATAGAGTACTTAACGGTGTGATTTTTGATTCCTTGTACAAGGCCATTCTAACCTCCGTTTTGCTTGCCGTTTGCGCCGGCGTGCCTTATTTATCGTTCCGGTCGATATCACATCAGTACTTCAAAGAGAATTACAAACGTTTTTTTTCGTACTTTTTTTCGTACCCATAGAGTACTTAACTTGTGTGATTTTTGATTCCTTGTACAAGGCCATTCGGCCTCCGTTTTGCTTGCCGTTTGCGCCGGCGTGCCTTATTTATCGTTCTGGTCGATATCACATCAGTACTTCAAAGAGAATTACAAACTTTTTTTTTCGTACTTTTTTTCGTACCCATAGAGTACTTAATTGTGTGATTTTTGATTCCTTGTACAAGGCCATTCTGGCCTCCGTTTTGCTTGCCGTTTGCGCCGGCGTGCCTTATTTATCGTTCTGGTCGATATCGTTCCTTGTACAAGGCCATTCTGGCCTCCGTTTAGCTTTCGACGATAAACTTGCTCAGGCAATCGAAACCACACGGCAAGATATTGCTGATGAACTTGAACGAGAACTGGCTCAAGCAAATGCTCAATTGTCTGCCAAAATTGACACGGTTCGTGACGACTCTCAACATCGCCATGCTGAATATGAACATAAACATCAGGACGTTCTGAATGCCATCCATGCACTTACACTCGAAATACGTCAACGGCCAACCGAGGTAAATCCCCCCCCACCTAACCGTGTTGTTGATGCAGGTCGAGCTCTCATTCCCAACGATACTGGGGCTGTCCAAATTCCCCCACATGACGATTCACATAATGTGAAATACAAAATTCCACCGTTTGATGGTAAGGCTGATCCGGACATGTATTTAGCTTGGGAGATGAAAGTTTCTCAAGTTTTCTCTTGCATAAATTTTAGTGATGCTAAACAGGTACAACTTGCGACGATGGAGTTTACCGATACGGCCATGCATTGGTGGGACCAACTCCAGGCCCAACGTCGAAGAAGACGTGATGGTGTGATCACTTCATGGGCGGTGCTCAAAGAGATTATGAAGCAACAATGGGTACCTACTCATTACTATAGGGATCAGCTCCGCAAGTTACAAACGTTACGTCAAGGAAATCGCACCGTAGAGGAGTTTGATGAAGATTTGCGCCTCACTCTGCTTAAAGCCAATGTAGAAGAGGATGACGAAGCGAAAATGCAGCGTTTCCAATGTGGCCTTCGACCCGATATTGCTTGCCATGTCGAATTACAGAATTATCGCACCAAAGCCGAGCTTCTACAAGGTGCAATCATGGTGCAAAAGCGCTTGGCTGAACGGGCTGCATATAAAGCTTCTTATGGTAACACTCGCTCTACTTATTCTTCTTTTGGACGAGGTACTACATCTTCCTCTTCTAATGTTTCCAATCAGCCTAATACACGTCCTAAAGATGATTTTAAACCACGTAAATTGAATTATCCTTATTCTGATGCTAAAACGAAAGACATGCGTGAAAAGGGTACTCCTTGTGTTGAACGTGCACGTGATATGGCTTGTTTTAGGTGTCGTGGTAGAGGTCATTATGCTCGTGATTGTCCTAATAAGCGTGTTTTAAGGGCTGTTGGTGTTGAGTTAGAACCACATGACTTTGAATCGGACTCCGACAAGGATGATAATAGCGCACATAGTGATAGCGATGATGATAATTTACTGCATGTTAGTGCTACTTCTTCTTATGGTTCGGTGTATGTGGTGTTTTACAACGTGTATTGGCTGCACAAACTAAAATTGATGACAATATGCAGCGTGATAACATTTTTCAATCCACATGTGGTATTGGGAGTAGAACTTGTAACTTGATTATTGATTCGGGTAGTTGCACTAATGTGGTTAGTACGTTACTTGTTGAAACTTTGCGTATTCCCACGTTACCACACCCCAAACCCTATCAACTACAATGGTTGAGTGATGAGGGGGAAACACGCGTCAACTCACAAGCACTCATTAATTTTCAGATTGGTAAATTTCATGATGAGGTCCTTTGCGATGTTCTTCCTATGCACGTCACACACCTACTTTTAGGTCGTCCGTGGCAATTTGATAGACGTGTTTCTTATGATGGCTACTTAAACCGTTATTCACTGCCTTATAAAGGCAAGACCATTGTTTTGCACCCAATGACCCCTAAGGAAGCGCATGATGAACAACTTAAGATGACGGCTTTCCGGTTGCGTCACCAAGCAACACAAAATGCTAATAAAGCCGTGGGTAAGGAAGGGGTTGTAACTCGGGTAGATAAGGCTGAATGTGATCCAAAAGTTAATAAACAAGGTAAGCACGCCACCTCACACACTAGTAAGATCAATCGGAACTTAATGATAAAGGCCGTAGGGGCTGGAAATCCAATTTATATTCTTGTACTTAAAAATTCTGACTCCCCTACCCCTTGTTTACTTTCTATATCCAACTTAACCGATTCTCTCCCTAGTGCGATTTATTCTGTTTTGCAGGAATTCAAGGATGTCTTTCCGGAGGAGGAACCCAAGGGGCTGCCACCAATAAGAGGAGTGGAGCATCAAATCGACTTTATACCCGGTTCCGTGCTACCAAACCGGCCAGCCTATAGAGCCAACCCCACGGAGATCATGGAGATACAAAAGCAAGTTGAGGAGCTGTTAGAAATGGGAAAGATTCGCGAGTCCATGAGCCCTTGTGCAGTTCCAGTCATTGTAGTCCCCAAGAAGACGGGAGAATGGCGTATGTGCACAGATTGTCGCGCCATCAACCAAATAACGGTAAAGTATCGATATCCTATCCCTAGACTAGATGATATGCTTGATAATTTACATGGTAGTCGTTTCTTTACTAAAATTGATTTGAAGAGTGGCTACTATCAAGTACGTATTCGGGAGGGTGATGAGTGGAAAACAGCTTTTAAAACCACTTTTGGCTTGTATGAGTGGCTTGTAATGCCATTTGGTTTAACTAATGCACCTTCCACGTTTATGAGACTTATGAATGAGGTCCTTAGGGAATTTATAAATCGGTTTGTAGTTGTGTACTTCGATGATATACTTATTTATAGCACTACATTTGATGATCATGTTGAACATTTGAAGGCTGTTTTGCACACACTTAGAGAACACGAATTATATGCTAATCTCAAAAAGTGTAATTTTTGTTTGGAGAGTGTTGTCTTTCTTGGCTTTGTTGTTAGCGCTAAAGGTGTGGAAGTGGACCAAGAAAAGATCAAGGCAATACAAGAGTGGCCTGAACCTTCCACGGTTGCACAAGTACGTAGTTTCCATGGCCTTGCAAGCTTCTATAGACGTTTTGTGAAGGGATTTAGCTCCATTGCAGCTCCCCTCAATGAGCTCGTCAAAAAGAATGCACCATTTGTGTGGGAACAACGTCACAGGGAAGCTTTTTCAACTCTTAAGTCTATGCTTATTTCTGCGCCTATACTTGCATTACCTGATTTTAATAAGATGTTCCAACTTGAATGTGATGCATCGGGTGTGGGGATTGGTGGTGTTTTAATACAAGAAAGTAGGCCTGTTGCGTACTTTAGTGAGAAACTAAAAGGGGCTGCACTTAATTATTCTACGTATGATAAAGAGCTGTATGCGTTGGTTCGTTGTTTACAAACATATTTACGGCCTAGAGTCACCATCCACACTGATCACGAGTCTATCAAGTACTTAAAAGGGCAAGGGAAACTGAATAAGCGTCATATAAGATGGGTTGAGTTTATAGAGTCATTTCCTTATGTGATTAAGTATAAGAAGGGTAAGGATAACATAGTTGCTTGATGCCTTATCTAGGCGTTATTCTTTTATCACTTCTATGCAAACCAAGTTGTTAGGATTTGAATCTATTAAGCATATGTATGAACGTGACGTTGATTTTGGGAAAATATTTGCTTTGCATGTCCTTCTCGTGATCAACTTTGAATATTCTATTTTCGATGGATTCCTTTACAAGAATGATAAGTTATGTGTACCTCGTTGTTCTATGCGTGAGTTGTTTGTTAAGGAAACTCATGGGGGAGGTTTGATGGGACATTTTGGGGTAGATAAGACCTTAGACATGCTTAAGCAACATTTTTATTGGCCTAAGATGAAATCGATGTGGTTAAATATTGTTCTTCGTGTTTAGTTTGCAAGCATGCTAAGGCTAGGTCACAACCACATGGGTTATACACACCACTTCCTATTCCCACTTCACCTTGGACTGATCTTTCCATGGACTTTGTCTTAGGTTTGCCACGAACTAGGAATGGTCATGATTCGATTTTTGTGGTTGTTGATAGAATGTCTAAGATGGCACATTTCATTGCATGTAATAAGACTAATGATGCTTCGCTATTGCTTGACTTGTTCTTTAAGGAAATAGTACGTTTGCATGGTGTGCCTAGATCCATAGTTAGTGACCGAGATACCAAGTTTATTAGCCACTTTTGGAGAGTGTTATGGAAGAAACTAGGTACATCCTTGTTATATTCCACTTCGTTTCACCCACAAACGATGGTCAAACGAGAGGTTACCAACCGTACTTTGGGTCGATTACTTAGAGCTGTGGTGGGTAAGAACCTTAGGACGTGGGAAACGTGTCTTCCATTTGTTGAATTTGCTTATAATCGTGCTCCTCACTCGGCTACTAAGGCTGCACCGTTTGAAGTTGTTTATGGTTTTTTACCCTCTCGCTCCTTTCGAGTTTGTTCCTCTTCCTACGGGTACACACGTGAGCTTGGATGCGAAAGACAAAGCTGCACTTGTTCGTGAATTGCATACTAAAGCTCGTTTGGAGGTTGAAAAAGCTACGGAGCGGTATCTCAAGCAGGCTAATAAAGGGCGCAAAGAAATGATCTTCAAACCGGGAGATTGGGTATGGCTATACCTACGCAAGGAGCGTTTTCCACATCAACGCAAGATCAAGCTGAATTACCGAGGTGATGGACCATTTCAAGTGCTACGCAAGGTGAATGACAACGCCTATGTCATAGATTTGCCACCGGATTGGACTATGTCTTCCACAATCAACGTTAAGGACTTGTCCCCGTTTGATGATCCTCATTATGATCTGAGGTCAGATCCTTCCGAACCGGGAGGGAATGATGCACTCCAAGATGACCGACCACGCATTCACAATCCCAAGGATCCTATTATTGTTCGAGATGGACCTATTACACGTTTTCAAGAGAAGAAGGCTCGAGAAGCTTATGCAAAGGCTGGTCCAAGACGTTGGAAAGGAGAATGAGGCCTCGAGGATTGATGATCCAACTACTCTAAGTCTATTCATTGCTTGATTGGGCTTAATGTGCAGAAAGGCCCAAGTATGGGGCGTTTTATGCATCATAATTGCTGAATATTTTGTGGACTTTTAATTATGCTATTTTTAATTAGGCCTTTTTATTTAATTAGGAAGTAATATTCCGGCCCAACGATAAAGTGGCGCCTTATTTCCTTAGGAATTAGGTTTTCTATTTTGCTATTTATAGTTGCCAAACATGAACGTATTAGGAGATTATTTTGGAATCATAAATTGAATTTTATTCGAAACTTCCGGTGATTGGGTTTCTTCAATTATTCGAGACGGAATAGTTGGGTGGTTCTCTGAGATAGGATTATCACGAGACGATAATCAGAGATTGGTTATTGTTGTTTATTCGCTTTGTGTGTTCCAAATAATCCACGAAATTCACTATCCAGAAATCGGCAATCTCCTCGTAAATAAACCCTAGATTCAACAATTCGTATGAACCCTAGAAATTGAGTGTCTTTGAATCAATAAAAGGTTGAAGCTTTGATCTAGATCCTACAATCGGTTTGCTATCGGCCGGCGTGCCTTATTTATCGTTACGGTCGATAACACATCGGTACTTCAATGAGAAGATACAAACGATTTTTTTCGTACTTTGTTTCGTACCCATAGAGTACTTAACGTGTGATTTTTGATTCCTTGTACAAGGCCATTCTGACCTCCGTTTTGCTTGCCGTTTGCGCCGGCGTGCCTTATTTATCGTTCTGGTCGATACCACATCAGTACTTCAAAGACAATTACAAACGTTTTTTTTCGTACTTTTTTTCGTTCACATAGAGTACTTAGGTGTGTGATTTTTGATTCCTTGTACAAGGCCATTCTGCCCTCCGTTTTGCTTGCCGTTTGCGCCGGCGTGCCTTATTTATCGTTCTGGTCGATATCACATCAGTACTTCAAAGATAATTACAAACGTTTTTTTCGTACTTTTTTTGTACCCATAGAGTACTTAACGGTGTGATTTTTGATTCCTTGTACAAGGCCATTCGACCTCCGTTTTGCTTGCCGTTTGCGCCGGCGTGCCTATTTATCGTTCGGTCGATATCACATCGGTACTTCAAAGAGAATTACAAACGTTTTTTTTCGTACTTTTTTTTCGTACCCATAGAGTACTTAACGTGTGATTTTTGATTCCTTGTACAAGGCCATTCGGCCTCCGTTTTGCTTGCCGTTTGCGCCGGCGTGCCTTATTTATCGTTACGGTCGATATCACATCGGTACTTCAAAGAGAATTACAAACGTTTTTTTTCGTACTTTTTTTCGTACCCATAGAGTACTTAACGTGTGATTTTTGATTCCTTGTACAAGGCCATTCTGGCCTCCGTATTGCTTGCCGTTTGCGCCGGCGAGCCTTATTTATCGTTCTGGTCGATATCACAACGGTACTTCAAAGAAATTACAAACGTTTTTTTCATACTTTTTTTCGTACCCATAGTACTTAACTGTGTGATTTTTGATTCCTTGTACAAGGCCATTCTGGCCTCCGTTTTGCTTGCCGTTTGCGCCGGCGTGCCTTATTTATCGTTACGGTCGATATCACATCGGTACTTCAAAGAGAATTACAAACGTTTTTTTTCGTACTTTTTTTCGTACCCATAGAGTACTTAACTGTGTGATTTTTGATTCCTTGTACAAGGCCATTCTGGCCTCCATTTTGCTTGCCGTTTGCGCCGGCGTGCCTTATTTATCGTTCTTGTCGATATCACATCAGTACTTCAAAGAGAATTACAAACGTTTTTTTCGTACTTTTTTTGTACACATGGAGTACTTAACGGTGATTTTTGATTCCTTGTACAAGGCCATTCGGCCTCCGTTTTGCTTGCCGTTTGCGCCGGCGTGCCTTATTTATCGTTACGGTCGATATCACATCGTACTTCAAAGAGAATTACAAACGTTTTTTTTTTCGTACTTTTTTTCGTACCAATAGTACTTAACGGTGTGATTTTTGATTCCTTGTACAAGGCCATTACGCCCTCCGTTTTGCTTGCCGTTTGCGCCGGCGTGCCTTATTTATCGTTACGGTCGATATCACATCGGTACTTCAAAGAGAATTACAAACGTTTTTTTTTCGTACTTTTTTTCGTACCCATAGAGTACTTAACGTGTGATTTTTGATTCCTTGTACAAGGCCATTCGGCCTCCGTTTTGCTTGCCGTTTGCGCCGGCGTGCCTTATTTATCGTTACGTCGATATCACATCGGTACTTCAAAGAGAATTACAAACGTTTTTTTTCGTACTTTTTTTCGTACCCATAGAGTACTTAACGTGTGATTTTTGATTTCTTGTACAAGGCCATTCGGCCTCCGTTTTGCTTGCCGTTTGCGCCGGCGTGCCTTATTTATCGTTCGGTCGATATCACATCGGTACTTCAAAGAGAATTACAAACGTTTTTTTTCGTACTTTTTTCGTACCCATAGAGTACTTAACGTGTGATTTTTGATTCCTTGTACAAGGCCATTCGGCCTCCGTTTTGCTTGCCGTTTGCGCCGGCGTGCCTTATTTATCGTTCGGTCGATATCACATCGGTACTTCAAAGAGAATTACAAACGTTTTTTTTCGTACTTTTTTTCGTACCCATAGAGTACTTAACGTGTGATTTTTGATTCCTTGTACAAGGCCATTCGGCCTCCGTTTTGCTTGCCGTTTGCGCCGGCGTGCCTTATTTATCGTTACGGTCGATATCACATCGGTACTTCAAAGAGAATTACAAACGTTTTTTTTTCGTACTTTTTTTCGTACCCATAGAGTACTTAACGTGTGATTTTTGATTCCTTGTACAAGGCCATTCGGCCTCCGTTTTGATTGCCGTTTGCGCCGGCGTGCCTTATTTATCGTTACGGTCGATATCACATCGGTACTTCAAAGAGAATTACAAACGTTTTTTTTTCGTACGTACTTTTTTCGTACCCATAGAGTACTTAACGGTGTGATTTTTGATTCCTTGTACAAGGCCATTCTGACCTCCGTTTTGCTTGCGTTTGCGCCGGCGTACCTTATTTATCGTTATGGTCGATACCACATCAGTACTTCAAAGAGAATTACAAACGTTTTTTTTCGTACTTTTTTTCGTACCCATAGAGTACTTAACGTGTGATTTTTGATTCCTTGTACAAGGCCATTCTGGCCTCCGTTTTGCTTGCCGTTTGCGCCGGCGTGCCTTATTTATCGTTCTGGTCGATAACACATCAGTAATTCAATGAGAATTACAAACGATTTTTTTCGTACTTTGTTTCGTACCCATAGAGTACTTAACGGTGTGATTTTTGATTCCTTGTACAAGGCCATTCTGGCCTCCGTTTTGCTTGCCGTTTGCGCCGGCGTGCCTTATTTATCGTTCTGGTCGATAACACATCAATACTTCAATGAGAATTACAAACGTTTTTTTTCGTACTTTGTTTTGTACCCATAGAGTATTTAACGGTGTGATTTTTGATTCCTTGTACAAGGCCATTCTGACCTCCGTTTTGCTTGCCGTTTGCACCGGCGTACCTTATTTATCGTTATGGTCGATACCACATCAGTACTTCAAAGAGAATTACAAACGTTTTTTTTCGTACTTTTTTTCGTACCCATAAAGTACTTAACTGTGTGATTTTTGATTCCTTGTACAAGGCCATTCGGCCTCCGTTTTGCTTGCCGTTTGCGCCGGCGTGCCTTATTTATCGTTCGGTCGATATCACATCGGTACTTCAAAGAGAATTACAAACGTTTTTTTTTTCTTGTACGTACTTTTTTTCGTACCAATAGTACTTAACGGTGTGATTTTTGATTCCTTGTACAAGCCATTCGCCTCCGTTTTGCTTGCCGTTTGCGCCGGCGTGCCTTATTTATCGTTACGGTCGATATCACATCGGTACTTCAAAGAGAATTACAAACATTTTTTTTCGTACTTTTTTTCGTACCCATAGAGTACTTAACGTGTGATTTTTGATTCCTTGTACAAGGCCATTCGGCCTCCGTTTTGCTTGCCGTTTGCGCCGGCGTGCCTTATTTATCGTTACGGTCGATATCACATCGGTACTTCAAAGAGAATTACAAACGTTTTTTTTCGTACTTTTTTTCGTACCCATAGAGTACTTAACGTGTGATTTTTGATTTCTTGTACAAGGCCATTCGGCCTCCGTTTTGCTTGCCGTTTGCGCCGGCGTGCCTTATTTATCGTTCGGTCGATATCACATCGGTACTTCAAAGAGAATTACAAACGTTTTTTTCGTACTTTTTTTCGTACCCATAGAGTACTTAACGTGATTTTTGATTCCTTGTACAAGGCCATTCGGCCTCCGTTTTGCTTGCCGTTTGCGCCGGCGTGCCTTATTTATCGTTACGGTCGATATCACATCGGTACTTCAAAGAGAATTACAAACGTTTTTTTCGTACTTTTTTTCGTACCCATATAGTACTTAACGTGTGTGATTTTTGATTCCTTGTACAAGGCCATTCGGCCTCCGTTTTGCTTGCCGTTTGCGCCGGCGTGCCTTATTTATCGTTCGGTCGATATCACATCAGTACTTCAAAGAGAATTACAAACGTTTTTTTTCGTACTTTTTTTGTACCCATAGAGTACTTAACGGTGTGATTTTTGATTCCTTGTACAAGGCCATTCTGACCTCCGTTTTGCTTGCGTTTGCGCCGGCGTACCTTATTTATCGTTCTGGTCGATACCACATCAGTACTTCAAAGAGAATTACAAACGTTTTTTTTTTCGTACTTTTTTTCGTACCCATAGAGTACTTAACTGTGTGATTTTTGATTCCTTGTACAAGGCCATTCTGGCCTCCGTTTTGCTTGCCGTTTGCGCCGGCGTGCCTTATTTATCGTTCTGGTCGATAACACATCAGTACTTCAATGAGAATTACAAACGATTTTTTTCGTACTTTGTTTCGTACCCATAGAGTACTAAACGGTGTGATTTTTGATTCCTTGTACAAGGCCATTCTGGCCTCCGTTTTGCTTGCCGTTTGCGCCGGCGTGCCATATTTATCGTTCTGGTCGATAACACATCAGTACTTCAATGAGAATTACAAACGTTTTTTTTCGTACTTTGTTTTGTACCCATAGAGTATTTAACGGTGTGATTTTTGATTCCTTGTACAAGGCCATTCGACCTCTCCGTTTTGCTTGCCGTTTGCGCCGGCGTACCTTATTTATCGTTCTGGTCGATACCACATCAGTACTTCAAAGAGAATTACAAACGTTTTTTTTCGTACTTTTTTTCGTACCCATAAAGTACTTAACTGTGTGGTTTTTGATTCATTGTACAAGGCCATTCGGCCTCCGTTTTGCTTGCCGTTTGCGCCGGCGTGCCTTATTTATCGTTACGGTCGATATCACATCGGTACTTCAAAGAGAATTACAAACGTTTTTTTTCGTACTTTTTTTCGTACCCATAGAGTACTTAACGTGTGATTTTTGATTCCTTGTACAAGGCCATTCGGCCTCCGTTTTGCTTGCCGTTTGCGCCGGCGTGCCTTATTTATCGTTACGGTCGATATCACATCGGTACTTCAAAGAGAATTACAAACGCTTTTTTGTACTTTTTTCGTACCCATAGAGTACTTAACTTGTGATTTTTGATTTCTTGTACAAGGCCATTCCGGCCTCCGTTTTGCTTGCCGTTTGCGCCGGCGTGCCTTATTTATCGTTACGGTCGATATCACATCGGTACTTCAAAGAGAATTACAAACGTTTTTTTTTTCGTACTTTTTTTCGTACCCATAGAGTACTTAACGTGTGTGATTTTTGATTCCTTGTACAAGGCCATTCGGCCTCCGTTTTGCTTGCCGTTTGCGCCGGCGTGCCTTATTTATCGTTACGGTCGATATCACATCGGTACTTCAAAGAGAATTACAAACGTTTTTTTTTCGTACTTTTTTTTCGTACCCATACTTAACGTGTGATTTTTGATTTCTTGTACAAGGCCATTCGGCCTCCGTTTTGCTTGCCGTTTGCGCCGGCGTGCCTTATTTATCGTTACGGTCGATATCACATCTGTACTTCAAAGAGAATTACAAACGTTTTTTTCGTACTTTTTTTCGTACCCATAGAGTACTTAACTTGTGATTTTTGATTCCTTGTACAAGGCCATTCTGGCCTCCGTTTTGCTTGCCGTTTGCGCCGGCGTGCCTTATTTATCGTTCGGTCGATATCACATCGGTACTTCAAAGAGAATTACAAACGTTTTTTTTCGTACTTTTTTTCGTACCCATAGAGTACTTAACGTGTGTGATTTTTGATTCCTTGTACAAGGCCATTCGGCCTCCGTTTTGCTTGCCGTTTGCGCCGGCGTGCCTTATTTATCGTTACGGTCGATATCACATCGGTACTTCAAAGAGAATTACAAACGTTTTTTTTTCGTACTTTTTTTTCGTACCCATAGAGTACTTAACGTGTGATTTTTGATTTCTTGTACAAGGCCATTCGGCCTCCGTTTTGCTTGCCGTTTGCGCCGGCGTGCCTTATTTATCGTTCGGTCGATATCACATCGGTACTTCAAAGAGAATTACAAACGTTTTTTACCGTACTTTTTTTCGTACCCATAGAGTACTTAACGGTGTGATTTTTGATTCCTTGTACAAGGCATTCTGACCTCCATTTTGCTTGCGTTTGCGCCGGCGTCCCTTATTTATCGTTCTGGTCGATACCACATCAGTACTTCAAAGAGAATTACAAACGTTTTTTTTTCGTACTTTTTTTTCGTACCCATAGAGTACTGAACTGTGTGATTTTTGATTCCTTGTACAAGGCCATTCGGCCTCCGTTTTGCTTGCCGTTTGCGCCGGCGTGCCTTATTTATCGTTACGGTCGATAACACATCGGTACTTCAAAGAGAATTACAAACGATTTTTTCGTACTTTGTTTCGTACCCATAGAGTACTTAAACGGTGTGATTTTTGATTCCTTGTACAAGGCCATTCGGCCTCCGTTTTGCTTGCCGTTTGCGCCGGCGTGCCTTATTTATCGTTCGGTCGATAACACATCGGTACTTCAAAGAAATTACAAACGTTTTTTTTCGTACTTTTTTTGTACCCATAGAGTATTTAACGGTGTGATTTTTGATTCCTTGTACAAGGCCATTCGACCTCCGTTTTGCTTGCCGTTTGCGCCGGCGTGCCTTATTTATCGTTCTGGTCGATATCACATCAGTACTTCAAAGAGAATTACAAACGTTTTTTTTCGTACTTTGTTTTGTACCCATAGAGTATTTAACGGTGTGATTTTTGATTCCTTGTACAAGGCCATTCTGACCTCCGTTTTGCTTGCCGTTTGCACCGGCGTGCCTTATTTATCGTTCGGTCGATACCACATCAGTACTTCAAAGAGAATTACAAACGTTTTTTTTCGTACTTTTTTTCGTACCCATAAAGTACTTAACCGTGTGATTTTTGATTCATTGTACAAGGCCATTCGGCCTCCGTTTTGCTTGCCGTTTGCGCCGGCGTGCCTTATTTATCGTTCGGTCGATATCACATCGGTACTTCAAAGAGAATTACAAACGTTTTTTTTCGTACTTTTTTTCGTACCCATAGAGTACTTAACTGCGTGTGATTTTTGATTCCTTGTACAAGGCCATTCGGCCTCCGTTTTGCTTGCCGTTTGCGCCGGCGTGCCTTATTTATCGTTCGGTCGATATCACATCGGTACTTCAAAGAGAATTACAAACGCTTTTTTTTGTACTTTTTTTCGTACCCATAGAGTACTTAACGTGTGATTTTTGATTTCTTGTACAAGGCCATTCGGCCTCCGTTTTGCTTGCCGTTTGCGCCGGCGTGCCTTATTTATCGTTCGGTCGATATCACATCGGTACTTCAAATAGAATTACAAACGTTTTTTTCGTACTTTTTTTCGTACCCATAGAGTACTTAACCGTGTGATTTTTGATTCCTTGTACAAGGCCATTCGCCTCCGTTTTGCTTGCCGTTTGCGCCGGCGTGCCTTATTTATCGTTCGGTCGATATCACATCGGTACTTCAAAGAGAATTACAAACGTTTTTTTTCGTACTTTTTTTCGTACCCATAGAGTACTTAACTTTGTGATTTTTGATTCCTTGTACAAGGCCATTCGACCTCCGTTTTGCTTGCCGTTGCGCCGGCGTGCCTTATTTATCGTTCGGTCGATATCACATCGATACTTCAAAGAGAATTACAAACGTTTTTTTTCGTACTTTTTTTCGTACCATAGAGTACTTAGCGTGTGATTTTTGATTCCTTGTACAAGGCCATTCGCGGCCTCCGTTTTGCTTGCCGTTTACGCCGGCGTGCCTTATTTATCGTTCGGTCGATATCACATCGGTACTTCAAAGAGAATAATTACAAACGTTTTTTTTCGTACTCTTTTTTTGTACCCAAAGAGTACTTAACGGTGTGATTTTTGATTCCTTGAACAAGGCCATTCGGCCTCCGTTTTGCTTGCCGTTTGCGCCGGCGTGCCTTATTTATCGTTCGGTAGATATCACATCGGTACTTCAAAGAGAATTACAAACGTTTTTTTTTTTTTGTTTCACCCAAAGAGTACTTAACTCGTGTGATTTTGATTCCTTGTACAAGGCCTTTCTGACCTCCGTTTTGCTTGCCGTTTGCGCCGGCGTGCCTTATTTATCGTTCTGGTCGATACCACATCAGTACTTCAAAGATAATTACAAACGTTTTTTTTCGTACTTTTTTTCGTACCCATAGAGTACTTAACTGTGTGATTTTTGATTCCTTGTACAAGGCCATTCGGGCTCCGTTTTGCTTGCCGTTTGCACCGGCGTGCCTTATTTATCGTTCGAGTCGATATCACATCCGGTACTTCAAAGAGAATTACAAACGTTTTTTTCGTACTTTTTTTCGTACCCATAGAGTACTTAACGTGTGATTTTTGATTCCTTGTACAAGGCCATTCGGCCTCCGTTTTGCTTGCCGTTTGCGCCGGCGTGCCTTATTTATCGTTCGGTCGATATCACATCCGTACTTCAAAGAGAATTACAAACGTTTTTTTTCGTACTTTTTTTCGTACCCATAGAGTACTTAACTGTGTGATTTTTGATTTCTTGTACAAGGCCATTCTTGCCTCCGTTTTGCTTGCCGTTTGCGCCGGCGTGCCTTATTTATCGTTCTGGTCGATATCACATCAGTACTTCAAAGAGAATTACAAACGTTTTTTTTCGTACTTTTTTTCGTACCCATAGAGTACTTAACTGTGTGATTTTTGATTCCTTGTACAAGGCCATTCTGGCCTCCGTTTTGCTTGCCGTTTGCGCCGGCGTGCCTTATTTATCGTTCGGTCGATATCACATCGGTACTTCAAAGAGAATTACAAACGTTTTTTTTCGTACTTTTTTTCGTACCCATAGAGTACTTAACGTGTGATTTTTGATTTCTTGTACAAGGCCATTCGGCCTCCGTTTTGCTTGCCGTTTGCGCCGGCGTGCCTTATTTATCGTTCGGTCGATATCACATCTGTACTTCAAAGAGAATTACAAACGTTTTTTTTCGTACTTTTTTGGTACCCATAGAGTACTTAACTCGTGTGATTTTTGATTCATTGTACAAGGCCATTCGGCCTCCGTTTTGCTTGCCGTTTGCGCCGGCGTGCCTTATTTATCGTTCGGTCGATATCACATCGGTACTTCAAAGAGAATTACAAACGTTTTTTTTCGTACTTTTTTTCGTACCCATAGAGTACTTAACGTGTGATTTTTGATTTCTTGTACAAGGCCATTCGGCCTCCGTTTTGCTTGCCGTTTGCGCCGGCGTGCCTTATTTATCGTTCGGTCGATATCACATCGGTACTTCAAAGAGAATTACAAACGTTTTTTTTCGTACTTTTTTTCGTACCCATAGAGTACTTAACGTGTGATTTTTGATTCCTTGTACAAGGCCATTCGGCCTCCGTTTTGCTTGCCGTTTGCGCCGGCGTGCCTTATTTATCGTTACGGTCGATATCACATCGGTTACTTCAAAGAGAATTACAAACGTTTTTTTTCGTACTTTTTTTCGTACCCATAGAGTACTTAACTCGTGTGATTTTTGATTTCTTGTACAAGGCCATTCGGCCTCCGTTTTGCTTGCCGTTTGCGCCGGCGTGCCTTATTTATCGTTCGTCGATATCACATCGGTATTCAAAGAGAATTACAAACGTTTTTTTCGTACTTTTTTTCGTACCCATAGAGTACTTAATTGTGTGATTTTTGATTTCTTGTACAAGGCCATTCGGCCTCCGTTTTGCTTGCCGTTTGCGCCGGCGTGCCTTATTTATCGTTCGGTCGATATCACATCGGTATTTCAAAGAGAATTACAAACGTTTTTTTTCGTACTTTTTTTCGTACCCATAGAGTACTTAACGTGTGATTTTTGATTTCTTGTACAAGGCCATTCTAACCTCCGTTTTGCTTGCCGTTTGCGCCGGCGTGCCTTATTTATCGTTCGATCGATATCACATCGGTACTTCAAAGAGAATTACAAACGTTTTTTTTCGTACTTTTTTTCGTACCCATAGAGTACTTAACGTGTGATTTTTGATTTCTTGTGCAAGGCCATTCTGGCCTCCGTTTTGCTTGCCGTTTGCGCCGGCGTGCCTTATTTATCATTCTGGTCGATATCACATCAGTACATCAAAGAGAATTACAAACGTTTTTTTCGTACTTTTTTTCGTACCCATAGAGTACTTAACGTGTGATTTTTGATTCCTTGTACAAGGCCATTCGGCCTCCGTTTTGCTTGCCGTTTGCGCCGGCGTGCCTTATTTATCGTTCTAGTCGATATCACATCGGTACTTCAAAAGAATTACAAACGTTTTTTTTCGTACTTTTTTCGTACCCATAGAGTACTTAACGGTGTGATTTTTGATTCCTTGTACAAGGCCATTCGGCCTCCGTTTTGCTTGCCGTTTGCGCCGGCGTGCCTTATTTATCGTTCGGTCGATATCACATCGGTACTTCAAAGAGAATTACAAACGTTTTTTTCGTACTTTTTTTGTACCCATAGTACTTAACGGTGTGATTTTTGATTCTTGTACAAGGCCATTCGACCTCCGTTTTGCTTGCCGTTTGCGCCGGCGTGCCTTATTTATCGTTCGGTCGATATCACATCGGTACTTCAAAGAGAATTACAAACGTTTTTTTTCGTACTTTTTTTCGTACCCATAGAGTACTTAACGTGTGTGATTTTTGATTCTTGTACAAGGCCATTCGGCCTCCGTTTTGCTTGCCGTTTGCGCCGGCGTGCCTTATTTATCGTTCGGTCGATATCACATCGCATTTCAAAGAGAATTACAAACGTTTTTTTTCGTACTTTTTTTCGTACCCATAGAGTACTTAACGTGTGATTTTTGATTCTTGTACAAGGCCATTCGGCCTCCGTTTTGCTTGCCGTTTGCGCCGGCGTGCCTTATTTATCGTTCGGTCGATATCACATCGGTATTCAAAGAGAATTACAAACGTTTTTTTTGTACTTTTTTTCGTACCCATAGAGTACTTAATTGTGTGATTTTTGATTTCTTGTACAAGGCCATTCAGGCCTCCGTTTTGCTTGCCGTTTGCGCCGGCGTGCCTTATTTATCGTTCAGGTCGATATCACATCTGTATTTTAAAGAGAATTACAAACGTTTTTTTTCGTACTTTTTTTCGTACCCAAAGAGTACTTAACGTGTGATTTTTGATTTCTTGTACAAGGCCATTCTAACCTCCGTTTTGCTTACCGTTTGCGCCGGCGTGCCTTATTTATCGTTCTGATCGATATCACATCAGTACTTCAAAGAGAATTACAAACGTTTTTTTTCGTACTTTTTTTTCGTACCCATAGAGTACTTAACTGTGTGATTTTTGATTTCTTGTACAAGGCCATTCTGGCCTCCGTTTTGCTTGCCGTTTGCGCCGGCGTGCCTTATTTATCGTTCTGGTCGATATCACATCAGTACTTCAAAGAGAATTACAAACGTTTTTTTCGTACTTTTTTTTCGTACCCATAGAGTACTTAACGTGTGATTTTTGATTCCTTGTACAAGGCCATTCGGCCTCCGTTTTGCTTGCCGTTTGCGCCGCGTGCCTTATTTATCGTTCGGTCGATATCACATCAGTACTTCCAAAAGAATTACAAACGTTTTTTTTCGTACTTTTTTTCGTACCCATAGAGTACTTAACTGTGTGATTTTTGATTCCTTGTACAAGGCCATTCGGCCTCCGTTTTGCTTGCCGTTTGTGCCGGCGTGCCTTATTTATCGTTCGGTCGATATCACATCGGTACTTCAAAGAGAATTACAAACGTTTTTTTTCGTACTTTTTTTCGTACCCATAGAGTACTTAACTCGTGTGATTTTTGATTTCTTGTACAAGGCCATTCGGCCTCCGTTTTGATTGCCGTTTGCGCCGGCGTGCCTTATTTATCGTTCGGTCGATATCACATCGGTACTTCAAAGAGAATTACAAAAGTTTTTTTTCGTACTCTTTTTCGTACCATAGAGTACTTAACGGTGTGATTTTTGATTCCTTGTACGGCCATTCGACCTCCGTTTTGCTTGCGTTTGCGCCGGCGTGCCTTATTTATCGTTCGGTCGATATCACATCAGTACTTCAAAGAGAATTACAAACGTTTTTTTCGTACTTTTTTTCGTACCCATAGAGTACTTAACTGTGTGATTTTTGATTCCTTGTACAAGGCCATTCTGGCCTCCGTTTTGCTTGCCGTTTGCGCCGGCATGCCTTATTTATCGTTCTGGTCGATATCACATCTATACTTCAAAGAGAATTACAAACGATTTTTTCGTACTTTTTTCCGTACTCATAGAGTACTTAACGGTGTGATTTTTGATTCCTTGTACAAGGCCATTCGGCCTCCGTTTTGCTTGCCGTTTGAGCCGGCGTGCCTTATTTATCGTTCTGGTCGATAACACAACCGTACTTCAAAGAGAATTACAAACGTTTTTTTCGTACTTTGTTTTGTACCCATAGAGTACTTAACGGTGTGATTTTTGATTCCTTGTACAAGGCCATTCTGGCCTCCGTTTTGCTTGCCGTTTGCGCCGGCGTGCCTTATTTATCGTTCGGTCGATATCACATCAGTACTTCAAAGAGAATTACAAACGTTTTTTTTCGTACTTTTTTTTGTACCCATAGAGTATTTAACGGTGTGATTTTTGATTCCTTGTACAAGGCCATTCTGACCTCCGTTTTGCTTGCCGTTTGCGCCGGCGTGCCTTATTTATCGTTCGGTCGATACCACATCGCACTTCAAAGAGAATTACAAACGTTTTTTTTCGTACTTTTTTTCGTACCCATAGAGTACTTAACCGTGTGATTTTTGATTCATTGTACAAGGCCATTCGGCCTCCGTTTTGCTTGCCGTTTGCGCCGGCGTGCCTTATTTATCGTTCGGTCGATATCACATCGGTACTTCAAAGAGAATTACAAACGTTTTTTTTCGTACTTTTTTTCGTACCCATAGAGTACTTAACGTGTGATTTTTGATTCCTTGTACAAGGCCATTCGGCCTCCGTTTTGCTTGCCGTTTGCGCCGGCGTGCCTTATTTATCGTTCTGGTCGATATCACATCAGTACTTCAAAGAGAATTACAAACGCTTTTTTTTGTACTTTTTTCGTACCCATAGAGTACTTAACTGTGTGATTTTTGATTTCTTGTACAAGGCCATTCTGGCCTCCGTTTTGCTTGCCGTTTGCGCCGGCGTGCCTTATTTATCGTTCTGGTCGATATCACATCGGTACTTCAAATAGAATTACAAACGTTTTTTCGTACTTTTTTTCGTACCCATAGAGTACTTAACGTGTGATTTTTGATTCTTGTACAAGGCCATTCGGCCTCCGTTTTGCTTGCCGTTTGCGCCGGCGTGCCTTATTTATCGTTCGGTCGATATCACATCAGTACTTCAAAGAGAATTACAAACGTTTTTTTCGTACTTTTTTTCGTACCCATAGAGTACTTAACTTTGTGATTTTTGATTCCTTGTACAAGGCCATTCTGACCTCCGTTTTGTTTGCCGTTTGCGCCGGCGTGCCTTATTTATCGTTCTGGTCGATACCACATCAGTACTTCAAAGACAATTACAAACGTTTTTTTTCGTACTTTTTTTCGTACACATAGAGTACTTAGCTGTGTGATTTTTGATTCCTTGTACAAGGCCATTCTGCCCTCCGTTTTGCTTGCCGTTTACGCCGGCGTGCCTTATTTATCGTTCTGGTCGATAACACATCAGTACTTCAATGAGAATTACAAACGTTTTTTTTCGTACTTTGTTTTGTACCCAAAGAGTACTTAACGGTGTGATTTTTGATTCCTTGTACAAGGCCATTCTGACCTCCGTTTTGCTTGCGTTTGCGCCGGCGTGCCTTATTTATCGTTCTGGTCGATAACACATCAGTACTTCAATGAGAATTACAAACTATTTTTTTCGTAATTTGTTTCATACCCAAAGAGTACTTAACTGTGTGATTTTGATTCCTTGTACAAGGCCTTTCTGACCTCCGTTTTGCTTTCCGTTTGTGCCGGCATGCCTTATTTATCGTTCTGGTCGATACCACATCAGTACTTCAAAGATAATTACAAACGTTTTTTTTCGTACTTTTTTTCGTACCCATAGAGTACTTAACTCGTGTGATTTTTGATTCCTTGTACAAGGCCATTCGGCCTCCGTTTTGCTTGCCGTTTGCACCGGCGTGCCTTATTTATCGTTCGGTCGATATCACATCGGTACTTCAAAGAGAATTACAAACGTTTTTTTCGTACTTTTTTTCGTACCCATAGAGTACTTAACCGTGTGATTTTTGATTCCTTGTACAAGGCCATTCGGCCTCCGTTTTGCTTGCCGTTTGCGGCGGCGTGCCTTATTTATCGTTCTGGTCGATATCACATCAGTACTTCAAAGAGAATTACAAATGTTTTTTTTCGTACTTTTTTTGGTACCCATAGAGTACTTAACTGTGTGATTTTTGATTTCTTGTACAAGGCCATTCTTGCCTCCGTTTTGCTTGCCGTTTGCGCCGGCGTGCCTTATTTATCGTTCTGGTCGATATCACATCAGTACTTCAAAGAGAATTACAAACGTTTTTTTCGTACTTTTTTTCGTACCCATAGAGTACTTAACTCGTGTGATTTTTGATTCCTTGTACAAGGCCATTCGGCCTCCGATTTGCTTGCCGTTTGCGCCGGCGTGCCTTATTTATCGTTCGGTCGATATCACATCGGTACTTTCAAAGAGAATTACAAACGTTTTTTTTCGTACTTTTTTTCGTACCCATAGAGTACTTAACCGTGTGATTTTTGATTTCTTGTACAAGGCCATTCTAACCTCCGTTTTGCTTGCCGTTTGCGCCGGCGTGCCTTATTTATCGTTCGGTCGATATCACATCGGTACTTCAAAGAGAATTACAAACGTTTTTTTTCGTACATTTTTTGGTACCCATAGAGTACTTAACTGTGTGATTTTTGATTCATTGTACAAGGCCATTATGGCCTCCGTTTTGCTTTCCGTTTGCGCCGGCGTGCCTTATTTATCGTTCTGGTCGATATCACATCGCACTTCAAAGAGAATTACAAACGTTTTTTTTCGTACTTTTTTTCGTAACCATAGAGTACTTAACGTGTGATTTTTGATTTCTTCTTCAAGGCCATTCTGGCCTCCGTTTTGCTTGCCGTTTGCGCCGGCGTGCCATATTTATCGTTCGGTCGATATCACATCGGTACTTCAAAGAGAATTACAAACGTTTTTTTTCGTACTTTTTTTCGTACCCATAGAGTACTTAACGTGTGATTTTTGATTCCTTGTACAAGGCCATTCTGGCCTCCGTTTTGCTTGCCGTTTGCGCCGGCGTGCCTTATTTATCGTTCTGGTCGATATCACATCATTACTTCAAAGAGAATTACAAACGTTTTTTTTCGTACTTTTTTTTGTACCCATAGAGTACTTAACTGTGTGATTTTTGATTTCTTGTACAAGGCCATTCTGGCCTCCGTTTTGCTTGCCGTTTGCGCCGGCGTGCCTTATTTATCGTTCTGGTCGATATCACATCAGTATTCAAAGAGAATTACAAACGTTTTTTTTCGTACTTTTTTTCGTACCCATAGAGTACTTAATTGTGTGATTTTTGATTTCTTGTACTAGGCCATTCTGGCCTCCATTTTGGTTGCTGTTTGCGCCGGCATGCCTTATTTATCGTTCTGGTCGATATCACATCAGTATTTCAAAGAGAATTTCAAACGTTTTTTTTCATACTTTTTTTCGTACCAAAAGAGTAAACTGTGTGATTTTTGATTTCTTGTACAAGGCCATTCTAACCTCCGTTTTGCTTACCGTTTGCGCCGGCATGCCTTATTTATCGTTCTGATCGATATCACATCAGTACTTCAAAGAGAATTACAAACGTTTTTTTTCATACTTTTTTTCGTACCCATAGAGTACTTAACTGTGTGATTTTTGATTTCTTGTACAAGGCCATTCGGCCTCCGTTTTGCTTGCCGTTTGCGCCGGCGTGCCTTATTTATCGTTCGGTCGATATCACATCGGTACATCACGAGAATTACAAACGTTTTTTTCGTACTTTTTTTCGTACCCATAGAGTACTTAACTGTGTGATTTTTGATTCCTTGTACAAGGCCATTCGGCCTCCGTTTTGCTTGCCGTTTGCGCCGCGTGCCTTATTTATCGTTCGGTCGATATCACATCGGTACTTCACAAAGAATTACAAACGTTTTTTTTCGTACTTTTTTTCGTACCCATAGAGTACTTAACTCGTGTGATTTTTGATTCCTTGTACAAGGCCATTCGGCCTCCGTTTTGCTTGCCGTTTGTGCCGGCGTGCCTTATTTATCGTTCTGGTCGATATCACATCAGTACTTCAAAGAGAATTACAAACGTTTTTTTCGTACTTTTTTTCGTACCATAGAGTACTTAACTGTGTGATTTTTGATTTCTTGTACAAGGCCATTCTGGCCTCCATTTTTCTTGCCGTTTGCGCCGGCGTGCCTTATTTATCGTTCTGGTCGATATCACATCGCACTTCAAAGAGAATTACAAACGTTTTTTTTCGTACTTTTTTTCGTAACCATAGAGTACTTAACGTGTGATTTTTGATTTCTTCTTCAAGGCCATTCTGGCCTCCGTTTTGCTTGCCGTTTGCGCCGGCGTGCCTTATTTATCGTTCTGGTCGATATCACATCATTACTTCAAAGAGAATTACAAACGTTTTTTTTCGTACTTTTTTTTGTACCCATAGAGTACTTAACTGTGTGATTTTTGATTTCTTGTACAAGGCCATTCTGGCCTCCGTTTTGCTTGCCGTTTGCGCCGGCGTGCCTTATTTATCGTTCTGGTCGATATCACATCAGTATTCAAAGAGAATTACAAACGTTTTTTTTCGTACTTTTTTTCGTACCCATAGAGTACTTAATTGTGTGATTTTTGATTTCTTGTACTAGGCCATTCTGGCCTCCATTTTGGTTGCTGTTTGCGCCGGCATGCCTTATTTATCGTTCTGGTCGATATCACATCAGTATTTCAAAGAGAATTTCAAACGTTTTTTTTCGTACTTTTTTTCGTACCAAAAGAGTAAACTGTGTGATTTTTGATTTCTTGTACAAGGCCATTCTAACCTCCGTTTTGCTTACCGTTGCGCCGGCATGCCTTATTTATCGTTCTTATCGATATCACATCAGTACTTCAAAGAGAATTACAAACGTTTTTTTTCATACTTTTTTTCGTACCCATAGAGTACTTAACTGTGTGATTTTTGATTTCTTGTACAAGGCCATTCTGGCCTCCGTTTTGCTTGCCGTTTGCGCCGGCGTGCCTTATTTATCGTTCTGGTCGATATCACATCAGTACATCACAGAGAATTACAAACGTTTTTTTCGTACTTTTTTTTCGTACCCATAGAGTACTTAACTGTGTGATTTTTGATTCCTTGTACAAGGCCATTCTCGGCCTCCGTTTTGCTTGCCGTTTGCGCCGCGTGCCTTATTTATCGTTCGGTCGATATCACATCGCACTTTCACAAAGAATTACAAACGTTTTTTTTCGTACTTTTTTTCGTACCCATAGAGTACTTAACGTGTGATTTTTGATTCCTTGTACAAGGCCATTCGGCCTCCGTTTTGCTTGCCGTTTGTGCCGGCGTGCCTTATTTATCGTTCGGTCGATATCACATCGCACTTCAAAGAGAATTACAAACGTTTTTTTCGTACTTTTTTTCGTACCATAGAGTACTTAACCGTGTGATTTTTGATTTCTTGTACAAGGCCATTCTGGCCTCCATTTTTCTTGCCGTTTGCGCCGGCGTGCCTTATTTATCGTTCTGGTCGATATCACATCAGTACTTCAAAGAGAATTACCAACGTTTTTTTCGTACATTTTTTCGTACCCATAGAGTACTTAACTGTGTGATTTTTGATTTCTTGTACAAGGCCATTCGGCCTCCGTTTTGCTTGCCGTTTGCGCCGGCGTGCCTTATTTATCGTTCGGTCGATATCACATCGACTTCAAAGAGAATTACAAACGTTTTTTTCGTACTTTTTTTCGTACCCATAGAGTACTTAACTGTGTGATTTTTGATTTCTTGTACAAGGCCATTCAGGTCTCCGTTTTGCTTGCCGTTTGCGCCGGCGTGCCTTATTTATCGTTCTATCGATATCACATCGATACTTCAAAGAGAATTACAAACGTTTTTTTTCGTACTTTTTTTCGTACCCATAGAGTACTTAACTCGTGTGATTTTTGATTTCTTGTACAAGGCCATTCGGCCTCCGTTTTGCTTGCCGTTTGCGCCGGCGTGCCTTATTTATCGTTCGGTCGATATCACATCGCACTTCAAAGAGAATTACAAACGTTTTTTTCGTACTTTTTTTCGTACCCATAGAGTACTTAACCGTGTGATTTTTGATTTCTTGTACAAGGCCATTCTCGCCTCCGTTTTGCTTGCCGTTTGCGCCGGCGTGCCTTATTTATCGTTCGATCGATATCACATCGCATTTCAAAGAGAATTACAAACGTTTTTTTTCGTACTTTTTTTCGTACCCATAGAATACTTAACTGTGTGATTTTTGATTTCTTGTTTGGCCATTCTGGCCTCCATTTTGCTTGCCGTTTGCGCCGGCGTGCCTTATTTATCGTTCTGGTCGATATCACATCGATGACTTCAAAGAGAATTACAAACGTTTTTTTTCGTACTTTTTTTGGTACCCATAGAGTACTTAACCGTGTGATTTTTGATTCATTGTACAAGGCCATTCGGCCTCCGTTTTGCTTGCCGTTTGCGCCGGCGTGCCTTATTTATCGTTCGGTCGATATCACATCGCACTTCAAAGAGAATTACAAACGTTTTTTTTCGTACTTTTTTTCGTACCCATAGAGTACTTAACGTGTGATTTTTGATTTCTTGTACAAGGCCATTCGGCCTCCGTTTTGCTTGCCGTTTGCGCCGGCGTGCCTTATTTATCGTTCGGTCGATATCACATCGCATTCAAAGAGAATTACAAACGTTTTTTTTTCGTACTTTTTTTCGTACCCATAGAGTACTTAACTCGTGTGATTTTTGATTTCTTGTACAAGGCCATTCTGCCTCCATTTTGCTTGCCGTTTGCGCCGGCGTGCCTTATTTATCGTTCGGTTGATATCACATCGCATACTTCAAAGAGAATTACAAACGTTTTTTTTCGTACTTTTTTTCGTCCCCATAGAGTACTTAACCGTGTGATTTTTGATTTCTTGTACAAGGCCATTCGGCCTCCGTTTTGCATGCCGTTTGCGCCGGCGTGCCGTATTTATCGTTCGGTCGATATCACATCGCATTTCAAAGAGAATTACAAACATTTTTTTCGTACCCATAGAGTACTTAACGTGTGATTTTTGATTCCTTGTACAAGGCCATTCTGGCCTCCGTTTTTCTTGACGTTTGCGCCGGCGTGCCTTATTTATCGTTCGGTCGATATCACATCGCACTTCAAAGAGAATTACAAACGTTTTTTTCGTATTTTTTTTCGTACCCATAGAGTACTTAATCGTGTGATTTTTGATTTCTTGTACAAGGCCATTCGGCCTCCGTTTTGCTTGCCGTTTGCGCCGGCGTGCCTTATTTATCGTTCTGGTCGATATCACATCAGTATTCAAAGAGAATTACAAAAGTTTTTTTTCGTACTTTTTTTCGTACCCATAGAGTACTTAAATGTGTGATTTTTGATTTCTTGTACAATGCCATTCTGGCCTCCATTTTGCTTGCCGTTTGCGCCGGCGTGCCTTATTTATCGTTCTGGTCGATATCACATCAGTACTTCAAAGAGAATTACAAACGTTTTTTTTCGTACTTTTTTTCGTATCCATAGAGTACTTAACGTGTGATTTTTGATTTCTTGTACAAGGCCATTCGGCCTCCGTTTTGCTTGCCGTTTGCGCCGGCGTGCCTTATTTATCGTTCGATCGATATCACATCGCACTTCAAAGAGAATTACAAACGTTTTTTTTCGTACTTTTTTTCGTACCCATAGAGTACTTAACCGTGTGATTTTTGATTCCTTGTACAAGGCCATTCGGCCACCGTTGTGCTTGCCGTTTGCGCCGGCGTGCCTTATTTATCGTTCGGTCGATATCACATCGCACTTCAAAGAGAATTACAAACGTTTTTTTTCGTACTTTTTTTCGTACCCATAGAGTACTTAATCGTGTGATTTTTGATTCCTTGTACAAGGCCATTCGGCCTCCGTTTTGCTTGCCGTTAACGCCGGCGTGCCTTATTTATCGTTCGGGTCGATATCACATCGCACTTCAAAGAGAATTACAAACGTTTTTTTTCGTACTTTTTTTCGTACCCATAGAGTACTTAACGTGTGATTTTTGATTCCTTGTACAAGGCCATTCTGCCTCCGTTTTGCTTGCCGTTTGCGCCGGCGTGCCTTATTTATCGTTCGGTCGATATCACATCGTATTCAAAGAGAATTACAAACGTTTTTTTCGTACTTTTTTTTTCGTACCCATAGGGTACTTAACCGTGTGATTTTTGATTTCTTGTACAAGGCCATTCGGCCTCCGTTTTGCTTGCCGTTTGCGCCGGCGTGCCTTATTTATCGTTCTGGTCGATATCACATCAGTATTTCAAAGAGAATTACAAACGTTTTTTTTCGTACTTTTTTTCGTACCAAAAGAGTAAACTGTGTGATTTTTGATTTCTTGTACAAGGCCATTCTAACCTCCGTTTTGCTTGCCGTTTGCGCCGGCGTGCCTTATTTATCGTTATGATCGATATCACATCAGTACTTCAAAGAGAATTACAAACGTTTTTTTTCATACTTTTTTTCGTACCCATAGAGTACTTAACCGTGTGATTTTTGATTCCTTGTACAAGGCCATTCTGGCCTCCGTTTTGCTTGCCGTTTGCGCCGGCGTGCCTTATTTATCGTTCTGCTCGATATCACATCAGTACTTCACAGAGAATTACAAACGTTTTTTTTCGTACTTTTTTTCGTACCCATAGAGTACTTAACTGTGTGATTTTTGATTTCTTGTACAAGGCCATTCTGGCCTCCGTTTTGCTTGCCATTTGCCCCGGCGTGCCTTATTTATCGTTCGGTCGATATCACATCGCACTTCAAAGAGAATTACAAACGTTTTTTTCGTACTTTTTTTGGTACCCATAGAGTACTTAACGTCGTGTGATTTTTGATTCCTTGTACTAGGCCATTCGGCCTCCGTTTTGCTTGCCGTTTGTGCCGGCGTGCCTTATTTATCGTTCGGTCGATATCACATCGTACTTCAAAGAGAATTACAAACGTTTTTTTTCGTACTTTTTTTCGTACCCATAGAGTACTTAACGGTGTGATTTTTGATTTCTTGTACAAGGCCATTCTGGCCTCCGTTTTGCTTGCCGTTTGCGCCGGCGTGCCTTATTTATCATTCTGGTCGATATCACATTAGTACTTCAAAGAGAATTACAAACGTTTTTTTTCGTACTTTTTTTCGTACCCATAGAGTACTTAACTCGTGTGATTTTTGATTTCTTGTACAAGGCCATTCTGGCCTCCATTTTTCTTACCGTTTGCGCCGGCGTGCCTTATTTATCGTTCTGGTCGATATCACATCAGTACTTCAAAGAGAATTACAAACGTTTTTTTCATACTTTTTTTCGTACCCATAGAGTACCGAACCGTGTGATTTTTGATTTCTTGTACAAGTCCATTCGGCCTCCGTTTTGCTTGCCGTTTGCGCCGGCGTGGCTTATTTATCGTTCGATCTATATCACATCGGTACTTCAAAGAGAATTACAAACGTTTTTTTTTCGTACTTTTTTTTGAACCCATAGAGTACTTAACGTGTGATTTTTGATTCATTGTACAAGGCCATTCGGCCTCCGTTTTGCTTGCCGTTTGCGCCGGCGTGCCTTATTTATCGTTCGGTCGATATCACATCGGTACTTCAAAGAGAATTACAAACGTTTTTCTTCGTACTTTTTTTCGTACCCATAGAGTACTTAACTCGTGTGATTTTTTATTTCTTGTACAAGGCCATTCGGCCTCCGTTTTGCTTGCCGTTTGCGCCGTCGTGCCGTATTTATCGTTCGGTCGATATCACATCGCACTTCAAAGAGAATTACAAACGTTTTTTTTCATACTTTTTTTCGTACCCATAGAGTACTTAACGTGTGATTTTTGATTCCTTGTACAAGGCCATTCGGCCTCCGTTTTGCTTGCCGTTTGCGCCGGCGTGCCTTATTTATCGTTCGGTCGATATCACATCGGTACTTCAAAGAGAATTACAAACGTTTTTTTCGTACTTTTTTTCGTACCCATAGAGTACTTAACGTGTGATTTTTGATTTCTTTTACAAGGCCATTCTGGCCTCCGTATTGCTTGCCGTTTGCGCCGGCGTGCCATATTTATCGTTCGGTCGATATCACATCGGTACTTCAAAGAGAATTACAAACATTTTTTTTCGTACTTTTTTTCGTACCCATAGAGTACTTAACGTGTGATTTTTGATTCCTTGTACAAGGCCATTCGGCCTCCGTTTTGCTTGCCGTTTGCGCCGGCATGCCTTATTTATCGTTCGGTCGATATCACATCAGTACTTCAAAGAGAATTACAAACGTTTTTTTCGTACTTTTTTTCGTACCCATAGAGTACTTAACTGTGTGATTTTTGATTTCTTGTACAAGGCCATTCTGGCCTCCGTATTGCTTGCCGTTTGCGCCGGCGTGCCTTATTTATCGTTCGGTCGATATCACATCGGTACTTCAAAGAGAATTACAAACGTTTTTTTTCGTACTTTTTTTCGTACCCATAGAGTACTTAATCGTGTGATTTTTGATTTCTTGTACAAGGCCATTCGGCCTCCGTTTTGCTTGCCGTTTGCGCCGGCGTGCCGTATTTATCGTTCTGGTCGATATCACATCAGTACTTCAAAGAGAATTACAAACGTTTTTTTTCGTACTTTTTTTCGTACCCATAGAGTACTTAACTGTGTGATTTTTGATTTCTTGTACAAGGCCATTCTGGCCTCCGTTTTGCTTGCCGTTTGCGCCGGCGTGCCGTATTTATCGTTCGGTCGATATCACATCCGTACTTCAAAGAGAATTACAAACGTTTTTTTTCGTACTTTTTTTCGTACCCATAGAGTACTTAACGTGTGACTTTTGATTCCTTGTACAAGGCCATTCGGCCTCCGTTTTGCTTGCCGTTTGCTCCGGCGTCCCTTATTTATCGTTCGGTCGATATCACATCGGTACTTCAAAGAGAATTACAAACGTTTTTTTCGTACTTTTTTTCGTACCCATAGAGTACTTAACTGTGTGATTTTTGATTTCTTGTACAAGGCCATTCTGGCCTCCGTATTGCTTGCCGTTTGCGCCGGCGTGCCTTATTTATCGTTCTTGTCGATATCACATCAGTATTCAAAGAGAATTACAAACGTTTTTTTTCGTACTTTTTTTCGTACCCATAGAGTAATTAATTGTGTGATTTTTGATTTCTTGTACAAGGCCATTCTGGCCTCCATTTTGCTTGCCGTTTACGCCGGCGTGCCTTATTTATCGTTCTTGTCGATATCACATCAGTACTTCAAAGAGAATTACAAACGTTTTTTTTCGTACTTTTTTTCGTACCCATAGAGTACTTAACTGTGTGATTTTTGATTTCTTGTACAAGGCCATTCTGGCATCCGTTTTGCTTGCCGTTTGCGCCGGCGTGCCTTATTTATAGTTCTGATCGATATCACATAAGTACTTCAAGGAGAATTACAAACTTTTTTTTTCGTACTTTTTTTCGTAACCATAGAGTACTTAACTGTGTGATTTTTGATTTCTTGTACAAGGCCATTCTGGCATCCGTTTTGCTTGCCGTTTGCGCCGGCGTGCCTTATTTATAGTTCTGATCGATATCACATCAGTACTTCAAGGAGAATTACAAACTTTTTTTTTCGTACTTTTTTTCGTAACCATAGAGTACTTAACTGTGTGATTTTTGATTTCTTGTACAAGGCCATTCTGGCCTCCGTTTTGCTTGCCGTTTGCGCCGGCGTGCCTTATTTATCGTTCGGTCGATATCACATCAATACTTCAAAGAGAATTACAAACGTTTTTTTTCGTACTTTTTTTCGTACCCATAGAGTACTTAACCGTGTGATTTTTGATTCCTTGTACAAGGCCATTCGGCCTCCGTTTTGCTTGCCGTTTGCGCCGGCGTGCCTTATTTATCGTTCGGTCGATATCACATCAATACTTCACGGAGAGAATTACAAACGTTTTTTTTTCGTACTTTTTTTCGTACCCATAGAGTACTTAACCGTGTGATTTTTGATTCCTTGTACAAGGCCATTCGGCCTCCGTTTTGCTTGCCGTTTGCGCCGGCGTGCCTTATTTATCGTTCGGTCGATATCACATCGGTATTTCAAAGAGAATTACAAACGTTTTTTTTCGTACTTTTTTTCGTACCTATAGAGTACTTAACTGTGTGATTTTTGATTTCTTGTACAAGGCCATTCGGGCCTCCGTTTTGCTTGCCGTTTGCGCCGGCGTGCCGTATTTATCGTTCGGTCGATATCACATCGGTACTTCACGAGAGAATTACAAACGTTTTTTTTCGTACTTTTTTTCGTACCCATAAAGTACTTAACTCGTGTGATTTTTGATTTCTTGTACAAGGCCATTCGGCCTCCGTTTTGCTTGCCATTTGCGCCGGCGTGCCTTATTTATCGTTCTGGTCGATATCACATCAGTATTCAAAGAGAATTACAAACGTTTTTTTTCGTACATTTTTTCGTACCCATAGAGTACTTAACTGTGTGATTTTTTGATTTCTTGTACAAGGCCATTCTGGCCTCCGTTTTGCTTGCCGTTTGCGCCGGCGTGCCTTATTTATCGTTCTGATCGATATCACATCAGTACTTCAAAGAGAATTACAAACGTTTTTTTTCGAAACTCTTTTTGTACCCATAGAGTACTTAACGGTGTGAATTTTGATACCTTGTACAAGGCCATTCTGGCCTCCGTTTTGCTTGCCGTTTGCGCTGGCGTGCCTTATTTATCGTTCTGGTCGATATCACATCAGTACTTAAAAGTGAATTACAAACGTTTTTTTCGTACTTTTTTTCTTACCATAGAGTACTTAACTGTGTGATTTTTGATTCCTTGTACAAGGCCATTCTGGCCTCCATTTTGCTTGCCGTTAGCGCCGGCGTGCCTTTTTTATCGTTCTGGTCGATATCACATCAGTACTTCGAAGAGAATTACAAACATTTTTTTTCGTACTTATTTTTGTACCCATAGAGTACTTAACGGTGTGATTCTGGCCTACGTTTTGCTTGCCGTTTGCACCGGCGTGCCTTATTTATCGTTGTGGTCGATATCACATCAGTACTTCAAAGAGAATTACAAACATTTTTTTTCGTAACTTTTTTTTGCACCCATAGAGTACTTAACGGTGTGAATTTTGATACTGATACCTTGTATAAGGCCATTATGGCCTCCGTTTTGCTTGCCGTTTGCGCCGGCGTGCCTTATTTATCGTTCTAGTCGATATCACATCAATACATCAAAGTGAATTACAAACGTTTTTTTCTTACTTTTTTCATACCCATAGAGTACTTAACTGTGTGTTTTTTGATTCCTTGTACAAAGCCATTCTGGCCACCGTTTTGCTTGCCGTTTGCGCCGGCGTGCTTTATCTATCGTTCTGTTCGATATCACATCAGTACTTCAAAGAGAATTACAAACGTTTTTTTTCTTACTTTTTTTTGTACCTATAGAGTACTTAATGGTGTGATTTTTGATTCCTTGTACAAGGCCATTCTGGCCCCCGTTTTGCTTGCCGTTTGCGCCGGCGTGCCTTATTTATCATTCTGGTTGATATCACATCAGTACTTCAAAGAGAATTACAAACGTTTTTTCGTACTTTTTTTTGTACCCATTGAGTACTTAACGGTGTGATTTTTGATTCCTTGTACAAGGCCATTCTGGCCTCCGTTTTGCTTGCCGTTTGCGCCGGCGTGCCTTATTTATCGTTCTGGTCGATGATATCACATCAGTACTTCAAAGAGAATTACAAACGTTTTTTTTTCGTACTTATTTTTGTACCCATAGAGTACTTAACGGTGTGATTCTGGCCTCCATTTTGCTTGCCGTTTGCGCCGGCGTGCCTTATTTATCGTTCTGGTCGATATCACATCAGTACTTCAAAGAGAATTACAAACGTTTTTTTTTCGAAACTCTTTTTGTACCCATAGAGTACTTAACGGTGTGAATTTTGATACCTTGTACAAGGCCATTCTGGCCTCCGTTTTGCTTGCCGTTTGCGCTGGCCTGCCTTATTTATCGTTCTGGTCGATATCACATCAGTACTTAAAAGTGAATTACAAACGTTTTTTTCGTACTTTTTTTCGTACCCACAGAGTACTTAACTGTGTGATTTTTGATTCCTTGTACAAGGCCATTCTGGCCTCCGTTTTTCTTGCCGTTAGCGCCGGCGTGCCTTATTTATCGTTCTGGTCGATATCACATCAGTACTTCGAAGAGAATTACAAACATTTTTTTTCGTACTTATTTTTGTACCCATAGAGTACTTAACGGTGTGATTCTGGCCTACGTTTTGCTTGCCGTTTGCGCCGGCGTGCCTTATTTATCGTTGTGGTCGATATCACATCAGTACTTCAAAGAGAATTACAAACGTTTTTTTCGTAATTTTTTTTGTACCCATAGAGTACTTAACGGTGAGAATTTTGATACCTTGTATAAGGCCATTCTGGCCTCCGTTTTGCTTGCCGTTTGCACGGGCGTGCCTTATTTATCGTTCTGGTCGATATCACATCAATACTTCAAAGTGAATTACAAATTTTTTTTCTTACTTTTTTTCATACCCATTGAGTACTTAACTGTGTGATTTTTGATTCCTTATACAAAGCCATTCTGGCCTCCGTTTTGCTTGCCGTTTGCGCCGGCGTTCTTTATCTATCGTTCTGGTCGATATCACATCAGTACTTCAAAGAGAATTACAAACGTTTTTTTCGTACTTTTTTTTGTACCCATAGAGTAATTAATGGTGTGATTTTTGATTCCTTGTACAAGGCCATTCTGGCCTCCGTTTTGCTTGCCGTTTTGCGCCGGCATGCCTTATTTATCGTTCTGGTCGATATCACATCAAGACTTCAGAGAGAATTACAAACGTTTTTTTTCGTACTCTTTTTTGTACCCATAGAGTACTTAACGGTGTGATTTTGATTCCTTGTACAAGGCCATTCTGGCCTCCGTTTTTCTTGCCGTTTTGCGCCGGCATGCATTATTTATCGTTCTGGTCGATATCACATCAGTACTTCAAAGAGAATTACAAAGGTTTTTTTTCGTACTCTTTTTTGTACCCATAGAGTACTTAACGGTGTGATTTTTGATTCCTTGTAGAAGGCCATTTTGGCCTCCGTTTTGCTTGCCGTTTGCGCCGGCGTGCCTTATTTATCGTTCTGGTCGATATCACATCAGTACCTCAAATAATTACAAACGTTTTTTTCCCACTTTTTTCGTACCCATAGAGTACTTAACTGTGTGATTTTTGATTCCTTGTAGAAGGCCATTCTGGCCTCCGTTTTGCTTGCCGTTTGCGCAGGCGTGCCTTATTTATCGTTCTGGTCGAGATCACGTCAGCACTTCAAAGAGAATTACAAACGTTTATTTTCGTCCTTTTTTTCGTACCCATAGAGTACTTAACTGTGTGATTTTTGATTCGTTGTATAAGGACATTCGGCCTCGCTTTTGCTTGCCGTTTGCGCCGGCGTGCCTTATTTATCATTCGGCCGATATCACATCAGTACTTCAAAGAGAATTACAAACGTTTTTTTTCGTACTCTTTTTTGTACCCATAGAGTACTTAACGGTGTGATTTTTTATTCCTTGTACAAGGCCATTCTGGCCTCCGTTTTGCTTGCCGTTTGTGCCGGCGTGCCTTATTTATCGTTCTGGTCGATATCACATTGGTACTTCAAAGTGAATTACAAACGTATTTTTTTGTACTCTTTTTTGTACCCATAGAGTACTTAATGGTGTGATTTTTGATTCCTTGTACAAGGCCATTCTGGCCTCTGTTTTGCTTACCGTTTGCCCCGGCGTGCCTTATTTATCGTTCTGGTCGATATCACATGAGTACTTCAAAGAGAATTACAAACATTTTTTTTCGTACTCTTTTTTGTACCCATAGAGTACTTAACGGTGTGATTTTTGATTCTTTGTACAAGGCCATTCTGGCCTCCGTTTTGCTTGCCGTTTGCGCCGGCATACCTTATTTATCGTTCTGGTCAATATCACATTAGTACTTCAAAGATAATTACAAACGTTTTTTTCGTACTTATTTTTGTACCCATTGAGTACTTAACGGTGTGATTCTGGCCTCCGTTTTGCTTGCCGTTTGCGCCGGCGTGCCTTATTTATCGTTCTGGTCGATATCACATCAGTACTTCAAAGAGAATTACAAACGTTTTTTTCGTAACTTTTTTTGTACCCATAGAGTACTTAACGGTGTGAATTTTGATACCGTGTATAAGGCCATTCTGGCCTCCGTTTTGCTGGCCGTTTGCGCCGGCGTGCCTTATTTATCGTTCTGGTCGATATCACATCAATACTTCAAAGTGAATTACAAACGTTTTTTTTCGTACTTTTTTTCATACCAATAGAGTACTTAACTGTGTGATTTTTGATTCCTTGTACAAGGCCATTCTGGCCTCCGTTTTGCTTGCCGTTTGCGCCGGCGTGCTTTATTTATCTTTCTGGTCGATATCACATCAGTACTTCAAAGAGAATTACAAACGTTTTTTCGTACTTTTTTTTGTACCCATAGAGTACTTAACGGTGTGATTTTTGATTCCTTGTACAAGGCCATTCTGGCCTCCGTTTTGCTTGCCGTTTGCGCCGGCGTGCCTTATTTATCATTCTGGTCGATATCACATCCGTACTTCAAAGAGAATTACAAACATTTTTTTCGTACTCTTTTTTGTACCAATAGAGTACTTAACGGTGTGATTTTTGATTCCTTGTACAAGGCCATTCGGGCCTCCGTTTTGCTTGCCGTTTTGCGCCGGCATGCCTTATTTATCGTTCTGGTCGATATCACATCAATACTTCAAAGAGAATTTCAAACGTTTTTTTCGTACTCTTTTTTGTACCCATAGAGTACTTAACGGTGTGATTTTTGATTCCTTGTACAAGGCAATTCTGGCCTCCGTTTCGCTTGCCGTTTGCGCCGGCGTGCCTTATATATCGTTCTGGTCGATATCACATCAGTACTTCAAAGAGAATTACAAACATTTTTTTTCGTACTTATTTTTGTACCCATAGAGTACTTAACGGTGTGATTCTGGCCTCCGTTTTGCTTGCCGTTTGCGCCGGCGTGCCTTATTTATCGTTCTGGTCGATATCACATCAGTACTTCAAAGAGAATTACAAACATTTTTTTTCGTACTCTTTTTTGTACCCATAGAGTACTTAACGATGTGATTTTTGATTCCTTGTACAAGGCCATTCTGGCCTCCGTTTTGCTTGCCGTTAGCGCCGGCGTGCCTTATTTATCGTTCTGGTCGATATCACATCAGTACTTCAAGAGAATTACAAACGTATTTTTTCGAACTCTTTTTTGTACCCATAGAGTACTTAACGGTGTGATTTTTGATTCCTTGTACAAGGCCATTCTGGCCTCCGTTTTGCTTGCCGTTTGCGCCGGCGTGCCTTATTTATCGTTCTGGTCGATAACCCATCAGTACTTCAATAAGAATTACAAACGTTTTTTTTTCGTACTTTGTTTTGTACACATAGAGTACTTAACGGTGTGATTTTTGATTCCTTGTACAAGGCCATTCTGACCACTATTTTGCTTGCCGTTTGCGCCGGCGTACCTTATTTATCGTTCTGGTCGATATCACATCAGTACTTCGAAGAGAATTACAAACGTTTTTTTTCGTACTTTTTTTCGTACCCAAAGAGTACTTAACGGTGTGATTTTTGATTCCTTGTACAAGGCCATTCGGCCTCCGTTTTGCTTGCCGTTTGCACCGGCGTGCCTTATTTATCGTTCGGTCGATATCACATCAGTACTTCAAAGAGAATTACAAACATTTTTTCATACTTATTTTTCTACCCATAGAGTACTTAACGGTGTGATTCGGCCTCTCGTTTTGCTTGCCGTTTGCGCGGCGTGCCTTATTTATCGTTCGGTCGATATCACATCAGTACTTCAAAGAGAATTACAAACGTATTTTTTCGTACTCTTTTTTGTACCCATAGAGTACTTAACGGTTTGATTTTTGATTCCCCGTACAAGGCCATTCTGGCCTCCATTTTGCTTGCCGTTTGCGCCGGCGTGCCTTATTTATCGTTCTGGTCGATATAACATCAGTACTTCAAAGAAAATTACAAACGTATTTTTTCGTACTCTTTTTTGTACCCATAGAGTACTTAACGGTGAGATTTTTGATTCCTTGTACAAGGCCATTCTGACCTCCGTTTTGCTTGCCGTTTGTGCCGGCGTACCTTATTTATCGTTCTGGTCGATACCACATCAGTACTTCAAAGAGAATTACAAACGTTTTTTTTCGTACTTTTTTTCGTACCCATAGAGTACTTAACTGTGTGATTTTTGATTCATTGTACAAGGCCATTCTGGCCTCCGTTTTGCTTGCCGTTTGCGCCGGCGTGCCTTATTTATCATTCGGGTCGATATCACATCAGTACTTCAAAGAGAATTACAAATTTTTTTTTTCGTACTTTTTTTCGTACCCATAGAGTACTTAACTGTGTGATTTTTGATTCCTTGTACAAGGCCAATCTGGACTCCATTTTGCTTGCCGTTTGCGCCGGCGTGCCTTATTTATCGTTCTGGTCGATATCACATCAGTACTTCAAAGATAATTACAAACGTTTTTTTCGTACTTTTTTTCATACCCATAGAGTACTTAACTGTGTGATTTTTGATTCCTTATACAAAGCCATTCTGGCCTCCGTTTTGCTTGCCGTTTGCGCCGGCGTTCTTTATCTATCGTTCTGGTCGATATCACATCAGTACTTCAAAGAGAATTACAAACGTTTTTTTCGTACTTTTTTTTGTACCCATAGAGTAATTAATGGTGTGATTTTTGATTCCTTGTACAAGGCCATTCTGGCCTCCGTTTTGCTTGCCGTTTTGCGCCGGCATGCCTTATTTATCGTTCTGGTCGATATCACATCAAGACTTCAGAGAGAATTACAAACGTTTTTTTTCGTACTCTTTTTTGTACCCGTAGAGTACTTAACGGTGTGATTTTGATTCCTTGTACAAGGCCATTCTGGCCTCCGTTTTTCTTGCCGTTTTGCGCCGGCATGCCTTATTTATCGTTCTGGTCGATATCACATCAGTACTTCAAAGAGAATTACAAAGGTTTTTTTTCGTACTCTTTTTTGTACCCATAGAGTACTTAACGGTGTGATTTTTGATTCCTTGTAGAAGGCCATTTTGGCCTCCGTTTTGCTTGCCGTTTGCGCCGGCGTGCCTTATTTATCGTTCTGGTCGATATCACATCAGTACCTCAAATAATTACAAACGTTTTTTTCCCACTTTTTTTCGTACCCATAGAGTACTTAACTGTGTGATTTTTGATTCCTTGTAGAAGGCCATTCTGGCCTCCGTTTTGCTTGCCGTTTGCGCCGGCGTGCCTTATTTATCGTTCTGGTCGAGATCACGTCAGCACTTCAAAGAGAATTACAAACGTTTATTTTCGTCCTTTTTTTCGTACCCATAGAGTACTTAACTATGTGATTTTTGATTCGTTGTATAAGGAAATTCTAGCCTCAGTTTTGCTTGCCGTTTGCGCCGGCGTGCCTTATTTATCATTCTGGCCGATATCACATCAGTACTTCAAAGAGAATTACAAACGTTTTTTTTCGTACTCTTTTTTGTACCCATAGAGTACTTAACGGTGTGATTTTTTATTCCTTGTACAAGGCCATTCTGGCCTCCGTTTTGCTTGCCGTTTGTGCCGGCGTGCCTTATTTATCGTTCTGGTCGATATCACATTGGTACTTCAAAGTGAATTACAAACGTATTTTTTTGTACTCTTTTTTGTACCCATAGAGTACTTAACGGTGTGATTTTTGATTCCTTGTACAAGGCCATTCTGGCCTCTGTTTTGCTTACCGTTTGCCCCGGCGTGCCTTATTTATCGTTCTGGTCGATATCACATGAGTACTTCAAAGAGAATTACAACCATTTTTTTTCGTACTCTTTTTTGTACCCATAGAGTGCTTAACGGTGTGATTTTTGATTCTTTGTACAAGGCCATTCTGGCCTCCGTTTTGCTTGCCGTTTGCGCCGGCGTACCTTATTTATCGTTCTGGTCAATATCACATTAGTACTTCAAAGATAATTCCAAACGTTTTTTTCGTACTTATTTTTGTACCCATTGAGTACTTAACGGTGTGATTCTGGCCTCCGTTTTGCTTGCCGTTTGCGCCGGCGTGCCTTATTTATCGTTCTGGTCGATATCACATCAGTACTTCAAAGAGAATTACTAACGTTTTTTTCGTAACTTTTTTTGTACCCATAGAGTACTTAACGGTGTGAATTTTGATACCGTGTATAAGGCCATTCGGCCTCCGTTTTGCTTGGCCGTTTGCGCCGGCGTGCCTTATTTATCGTTCGGTCGATATCACATCAATACTTCAAAGTGAATTACAAACGTTTTTTTTCGTACTTTTTTTCATACCAATAGAGTACTTAACTGTGTGATTTTTGATTCCTTGTACAAGGCCATTCTGGCCTCCGTTTTGCTTGCCGTTTGCGCCGGCGTGCTTTATTTATCATTCTGGTCGATATCACATCAGTACTTCAAAGAGAATTACAAACGTTTTTTCGTACTTTTTTTTGTACCCATAGAGTACTTAACGGTGTGATTTTTGATTCCTTGTACAAGGCCATTCTGGCCTCCGTTTTGCTTGCCGTTTGCGCCGGCGTGCCTTATTTATCATTCTGGTCGATATCACATCCGTACTTCAAAGAGAATTACAAACATTTTTTTCGTACTCTTTTTTGTACCCATAGAGTACTTAACGGTGTGATTTTTGATTCCTTGTACAAGGCCATTCGGGCCTCCGTTTTGCTTGCCGTTTTGCGCCGGCATGCCTTATTTATCGTTCTGGTCGATATCACATCATTACTTCAAAGAGAATTTCAAACGTTTTTTTCGTACTCTTTTTTGTACCCATAGAGTACTTAACGGTGTGATTTTTGATTCCTTGTACAAGGCAATTCTGGCCTCCGTTTCGCTTGCCGTTTGCGCCGGCGTGCCTTATATATCGTTCTGGTCGATATCACATCAGTACTTCAAAGAGAATTACAAACATTTTTTTTCGTACTTATTTTTGTACCCATAGAGTACTTAACGGTGTGATTCTGGCCTCCGTTTTGCTTGCCGTTTGCGCCGGCATGTCTTATTTATCGTTCTGGTCGATATCACATTAGTACTTCAAAGAGAATTACAAACGTTTTTTTTCGTACTCTTTTTTGTACCCATAGAGTACTTAACGATGTGATTTTTGATTCCTTGTACAAGGCCATTCTGGCCTCCGTTTTGCTTGCCGTTAGCGCCGGCGTGCCTTATTTATTGTTCTGGTCGATATCACATCAGTATTTCAAGAGAATTACAAACGTATTTTTTCGAACTCTTTTTTGTACCCATAGAGTACTTAACGGTGTGATTTTTGATTCCTTGTACAAGGCCATTCTGGCCTCCGTTTTGCTTGCCGTTTGCGCCGGCGTGCCTTATTTATCGTTCTGGTCGATAACCCATCAGTACTTCAATAAGAATTACAAACGTTTTTTTTTCGTACTTTGTTTTGTACACATAGAGTACTTAACGGTGTGATTTTTGATTCCTTGTACAAGGCCATTCTGACCACTGTTTTGCTTGCCGTTTGCGCCGGCGTACCTTATTTATCGTTCTGGTCGATATCACATCAGTACTTCAAAGAGAATTACAAACGTTTTTTTCGTACTCTTTTTTGTACCCATAGAGTACTTAACGATGCGAATTTTGATTCCTTGTAAAAGGCCATTCTGGCCTCCGTTTTGCTTGCCGTTTGCGCCGGCATGCCTTATTTATCGTTCTGGTCGATATGACATCAGTACGTCAAAGAGAATTACAAACATTTTTTTCGTACTCTTTTTAGTACCCATAGAGTACTTAACGGTGTGATTTTTGATTCCTTGTACAAGGCCATTCTGGCCTCCGTTTTGCTTGCCGTTTGCACCGGCGTGCCTTATTTATCGTTCTGGTCGATATCACATCAGTACTTCAAAGAGAATTACAAACATTTTTTCATACTTATTTTTGTACCCATAGAGTACTTAACGGTGTGATTCTCGCCTCTCGTTTAGCTTGCCGTTTGCGCGGCGTGCCTTATTTATCGTTCGGTCGATATCACATCGCACTTCAAAGAGAATTACAAACGTATTTTTTCGTACTCTTTTTTGTACCCATAGAGTACTTAACGGTTTGATTTTTGATTCCCCGTACAAGGCCATTCGGCCTCCATTTTGCTTGCCGTTTGCGCCGGCGTGCCTTATTTATCGTTCGGTCGATATAACATCAGTACTTCAAAGAAAATTACAAACGTATTTTTTCGTACTCTTTTTTGTACCCATAGAGTACTTAACGGTGAGATTTTTGATTCCTTGTACAAGGCCATTCTGGCCTCCGTTTTGCTTGCCGTTTGCGCCGGCGTGCCTTATTTATCGTTCTGGTCGATAACCCATCGATACTTCAATAAGAATTACAAACGTTTTTTTTTCGTACTTTGTTTTGTACACATAGAGTACTTAACGGTGTGATTTTTGATTCCTTGTACAAGGCCATTCTCGACCATCGTTTTGCTTGCCGTTTGCGCCGGCGTACCTTATTTATCGTTCGGTCGATATCACATCGCATTTCAAAGAGAATTACAAACGTTTTTTTCGTACTCTTTTTTGTACCCATAGAGTACTTAACGGTGTGAATTTTGATTCCTTGTACAAGGCCATTCTGGCCTCCGTTTTGCTTGCCGTTTGCGCCGGCATGCCTTATTTATCGTTCTGGTCGATATGACATCAGTACGTCAAAGAGAATTACAAACATTTTTTTCGTACTCTTTTTAGTACCCATAGAGTACTTAACGGTGTGATTTTTGATTCCTTGTACAAGGCCATTCTGGCCTCCGTTTTGCTTGCCGTTTGCACCGGCGTGCCTTATTTATCGTTCTGGTCGATATCACATCAGTACTTCAAAGAGAATTACAAACATTTTTTCATACTTATTTTTGTACCCATAGAGTACTTAACGGTGTGATTCTGGCCTCTGTTTTGCTTGCCGTTTGCGCGGCGTGCCTTATTTATCGTTCTGGTCGATATCACATCAGTACTTCAAAGAGAATTACAAACGTATTTTTTCGTACTCTTTTTTGTACCCATAGAGTACTTAACGGTTTGATTTTTGATTCCCGTACAAGGCCATTCTCGGCCTCCATTTTGCTTGCCGTTTGCGCCGGCGTGCCTTATTTATCGTTCGGTCGATATAACATCGCACTTCAAAGAAAATTACAAACGTATTTTTTCGTACTCTTTTTTGTACCCATAGAGTACTTAACGGTGAGATTTTTGATTCCTTGTACAAGGCCATTCTGACCTCCGTTTTGCTTGCCGTTTGCGCCGGCGTACCTTATTTATCGTTCTGGTCGATACCACATCAGTACTTCAAATAGAATTACAAACGTTTTTTTTCGTACTTTTTTTCGTACCCATAGAGTACTTAACTGTGTGATTTTTGATTCCTTGTACAAGGCCATTCTGGCCTCCGTTTTGCTTGCCGTTTGCGCCGGCGTGCCTTATTTATCATTCGGGTGATATCACATCGTACTTCAAAGAGAATTACAAATTTTTTTTTCGTACTTTTTTTCGTACCCATAGAGTACTTAACTGTGTGATTTTTGATTCCTTGTACAAGGCCAATCTGGACTCCATTTTGCTTGCCGTTTGCGCCGGCGTGCCTTATTTATCGTTCTGGTCCATATCACATCCATACTTCAAAGATAATTACAAACTTTTTTTTTCGTACTTTTTTCCGTACTCATAGAGTACTTAACGGTGTGATTTTTGATTCCTTGTACAAGGCCATTCGGGGCTCCGTTTTGCTTGCCGTTTCCGCCGGCGTGCCTTATTTATTGTTCTGGTCGATATCACATCAGTACTTCAAAGAGAATTACGAACGTATTTTTTTGTACTCTTTTTTGTACCAATAGAGTACTTAACGGTGTGATTTTTGATTCCTTGTACAAGGCCATTCGGCCTCCGTTTTGCTTGCCATTTGCGCCGGCGTGCCTTATTTATCGTTCTTGTCGATATCACATCGCACTTCAAAGAGAATTACAAACATTTTTTTCGTACTTATTTTTGTACCCATAGAGTACTTAACGGAGTGATTCGGCCTCTCGTTTTGCTTGCCGTTTGCGCCGGCGTGCCTTATTTATCGTTCGGTCGATATCACATCGCACTTCAAAGAGAATTACAAACGTTTTTTTCGTACTTTTTTCCGTACCCATAGAGTACTTAACTCGGGTGATTTTTGATTCCTTGTACAAGGCCATTCTCGGCCTCCGTTTTGCTTGCCGTTTCCGCCGGCGTGCCTTATTTATTGTTCGGTCGATATCACATCGCACTTCAAAGAGAATTACAAACGTATTTTTTTGTACTCTTTTTTGTACCAATAGAGTACTTATCGGTGTGATTTTTGATTCCTTGTACAAGGCCATTATGGCCTCCGTTTTGCTTTCCATTTGCGCCGGCGTGGCTTATTTATCGTTCTTGTCGATATCACATCAGTACTTCAAAGAGAATTACAAACATTTTTATCGTACTTATTTTTGTACCCATGGAGTACTTAACGGTGTGATTCTGGCCTCTGTTTTGCATGCCGTTTGCGCCGGCGTGCCTTATTTATCGTTCTGGTCGATATCACATCAATACTTCAAAGTGAATTACAAATGTATTTTTTCGTACTCTTTTTTGTACCCATAGAGTACTTAACGGTGTGATTTTTGATTCCCTGTACAAGGCCATTCTGGCCTCCGTTTTGCTTGCCGTTGGTGCCGGCGTGCCTTATTTGTCGTTCTGGTCAATATCACGTCAGTACTTCAAAGAGAATTACAAACGTTTTTTTTCGTACTTTTTTTTGTACCCATAGGGTACTTAACGGTGTGATTTTTGATACCTTGTACACGGCCATTCTCGGCCTCCGTTTTGCTTGCCGTTTGTGCCGGCGTGCCTTATTTATCGTTCTGGTCGATATCACATTAGTACTTCAAAAAGAATTACAAAGGTTTTTTTTCGTACTTTTTTTCGTACCCATAGAGTACTTAACTGTGTCATTTTTTATTCCTTGTACAAGGCCATTCTGGCCTCCGTTTTGCTTGCCGTTTGCGTCGGCGGGCCTTATTTATCGTTCTGGTCGATATCACATCAGTACTTCAAAGAGAATTACAAACATTTTTTTTCGTACTTATTTTTGTACCCATAAAGTACTGAAACGGTGTGATTCTGGCCTCCGTTTTGCTTGCCGTTTGCGCCGGCGTGCCTTATTTATCGTTCTGGTCGATATCACATCAGTATTTCAAAGAGAATTACAAACTTTTTTTTTCGAAACTTTTTTTGTACCCATAGAGTACTTAACGGTGTGAATTTTGATACCTTGTACAAGGCCATTCTGGCCTCCGTTTTGCTTGCCGTTTGCGCTGGCGTGCCATATTTATCGTTCTGGTCGATATCACATCAGTACTTAAAAGTGAATTACAAACGTTTTTTTCGTACTTTTTTTCGTACCCATAGAGTACTTAACTGTGTGATTTTTGATTGTACAAGGCCATTCTGGCTTCTGTTTTGCTGGCCGTTTGCGCCGGCGTGCCTTATTTATCGTTCTGGTCGATATCACATCAGTACTTCAATAAGAATTACAAACGTTTTTTTTTCGTACTTTGTTTTGTACACATAGAGTACTTAACGGTGTGATTTTTGATTCCTTGTACAAGGCCATTCTGACCACTGTTTTGCTTGCCGTTTGCGCCGGCGTACCTTATTTATCGTTCTGGTCGATATCACATCAGTACTTCAAAGAGAATTACAAACGTTTTTTTTGTACTCTTTTTTGTACCCATAGAGTACTTAACGGTGTGAATTTTGATTCCTTGTACAAGGCCATTCTGGCCTCCGTTTTGCTTGCCGTTTGCGCCGGCATGCCTTATTTATCGTTCTGGTCGATATGACATCAGTACGTCAAAGAGAATTACAAACATTTTTTTTCGTACTCTTTTTAGTACCCATAGAGTACTTAACGGTGTGATTTTTGATTCCTTGTACAAGGCCATTCTGGCCTCCGTTTTGCTTGCCGTTTGCACCGGCGTGCCTTATTTATCGTTCTGGTCGATATCACATCAGTACTTCAAAGAGAATTACAAACATTTTTTCATACTTATTTTTGTACCCATAGAGTACTTAACGGTGTGATTCTGGCCTCTGTTTTGCTTGCCGTTTGCGCGGCGTGCCTTATTTATCGTTCTGGTCGATATCACATCAGTACTTCAAAGAGAATTACAAACGTATTTTTTCGTACTCTTTTTTGTACCCATAGAGTACTTAACGGTTTGATTTTTGATTCCCCGTACAAGGCCATTCTGGCCTCCATTTTGCTTGCCGTTTGCGCCGGCGTGCCTTATTTATCGTTCTGGTCGATATAACATCAGTACTTCAAAGAAAATTACAAACGTATTTTTTCGTACTCTTTTTTGTACCCATAGAGTACTTAACGGTGAGATTTTTGATTCCTTGTACAAGGCCATTCTGACCTCCGTTTTGCTTGCCGTTTGCGCCGGCGTACCTTATTTATCGTTCTGGTCGATACCACATTAGTACTTCAAAGAGAAATACAAACGTTTTTTTTCGTACTTTTTTTCGTACCCATAGAGTACTTAACTGTGTGATTTTTGATTCATTGTACAAGGCCATTCTAGCCTCCGTTTTGCTTGCCGTTTGCGCCGGCGTGCCTTATTTATCATTCGGGTGATATCACATCAGTACTTCAAAGAGAATTACAAATTTTTTTTTCGTACTTTTTTTCGTACCCATAGAGTACTTAACTGTGTGATTTTTGATTCCTTGTACAAGGCCAATCTGGACTCCATTTTGCTTGCCGTTTGCGCCGGCGTGCCTTATTTATCGTTCTGGTCGATATCACATCAGTACTTCAAAGATAATTACAAACTTTTTTTTCGTACTTTTTTCCGTACCCATAGAGTACTTAACTGGGTGATTTTTGATTCCTTGTACAAGGCCATTCTGGCTCCGTTTTGCTTGCCGTTTCCGCCGGCGTGCCTTATTTATTGTTCTGGTCGATATCACATCAGTACTTCAAAGAGAATTACGAACGTATTTTTTTGTACTCTTTTTTGTACCAATAGAGTACTTAACGGTGTGATTTTTGATTCCTTGTACAAGGCCATTCTGGCCTCCGTTTTGCTTGCCATTTGCGCCGGCGTGCCTTATTTATCGTTCTGGTCGATATCACATCACTACTTCAAAGCGAATTATAAACATTTTTTTCGTACATAATTTTGTACCCATATAGTACTTAACGGAGTGATTCTGGCCTCCGTTTTGCTTGCCGTTTGCGCCGGCGTGCCTTATTTATCGTTCTGGTCGATATCACATCAGTACTTCAAAGAGAATTACAAACGTTTTTTCGTACTTTTTTCCGTACCCATAGAGTACTTAACTGGGTGATTTTTGATTCCTTGTACAAGGCCATTCTGGCCTCCGTTTTGCTTGCCGTTTCCGCCGGCGTGCCTTATTTATTGTTCTGGTCGATATCACATCAGTACTTCAAAGAGAATTACAAACGTATTTTTTTGTACTCTTTTTTGTACCAATAGAGTACTTATCGGTGTGATTTTTGATTCCTTGTACAAGGTCATTATGGCCTCCGTTTTGCTTGCCATTTGCGCCGGCGTGGCTTATTTATCGTTCTTGTCGATATCACATCAGTACTTCAAAGAGAATTACAAACATTTTTATCGTACTTATTTTTGTACCCATGGAGTACTTAACGGTGTGATTCTGGCCTCTGTTTTGCATGCCGTTTGCGCCGGCGTGCCTTATTTATCGTTCTGGTCGATATCACATCAATACTTCAAAGTGAATTACAAATGTATTTTTTCGTTCTCTTTTTTGTACCCATAGAGTACTTAACGGTGTGATTTTTGATTCCCTGTACAAGGCCATTCTGGCCTCCGTTTTGCTTGCCGTTGGTGCCGGCGAGCCTTATTTATCGTTCTGGTCGATATCACGTCAGTACTTCAAAGAGAATTACAAACGTTTTTTTTCGTACTTTTTTTTGTACCCATAGAGTACTTAACGGTGTGATTTTTGATACCTTGTACAAGGCCATTCTGGCCTCCGTTTTGCTTGCCGTTTGTGCCGGCGTGCCTTATTTATCGTTCGGTCGATATCACATTAGTACTTCAAAAAGAATTACAAAGGTTTTTTTTCGTACTTTTTTTCGTACCCATAGAGTACTTAACTGTGTCATTTTTTATTCCTTGTACAAGGCCATTCTGGCCTCCGTTTTGCTTGCCGTTTGCGTCGGCGGGCCTTATTTATCGTTCTGGTCGATATCACATCAGTACTTCAAAGAGAATTACAAACATTTTTTTTCGTACTTATTTTTGTACCCATAAAGTACTGAAACGGTGAAATTCTGGCCTCCGTTTTGCTTGCCGTTTGCGCCGGCGTGCCTTATTTATCGTTCTGGTCGATATCACATCAGTACTTCAAAGAGAATTACAAACTTTTTTTTTTCGAAACTTTTTTTGTACCCATAGAGTACTTAACGGTGTGAATTTTGATACCTTGTACAAGGCCATTCTGGCCTCAGTTTTGCTTGCCGTTTGCGCCGGCGTGCCATATTTATCGTTCGGTCGATATCACATCGGTACTTAAAAGTGAATTACAAACGTTTTTTTCGTACTTTTTTTCGTACCCATAGAGTACTTAACGTGTGATTTTTGATTGTACAAGGCCATTCGGCTTCCGTTTTGCTTGGCCGTTTGCGCCGGCGTGCCTTATTTATCGTTCTGGTCGATATCACATCAGTACTTCAATAAGAATTACAAACGTTTTTCTTTCGTACTTTGTTTTGTACACATAGAGTACTTAACGGTGTGATTTTTGATTCCTTGTACAAGGCCATTCTGACCACTGTTTTGCTTGCCGTTTGCGCCGGCGTACCTTATTTATCGTTCTGGTCGATATCACATCAGTACTTCAAAGAGAATTACAAACGTTTTTTCCGTACTCTTTTTTGTACCCATAGAGTACTTAACGGTGTGAATTTTGATTCCTTGTACAAGGCCATTCTGGCCTCCGTTTTGCTTGCCGTTTGCGGCGGCATGCCTTATTTATCGTTCTGGTCGATATGACATCAGTACGTCAAAGAGAATTACAAACATTTTTTTTCGTACTCTTTTTAGTACCCATAGAGTACTTAACGGTGTGATTTTTGATTCCTTGTACAAGGCCATTCTGGCCTCCGTTTTGCTTGCCGTTTGCACCGGCGTGCCTTATTTATCGTTCTGGTCGATATCACATCAGTACTTCAAAGAGAATTACAAACATTTTTTCATACTTATTTTTGTACCCATAGAGTACTTAACGGTGTGATTCTTGCCTCCGTTTTGTTTGCCTTTTGCGCCGGCGTGCCTTATTTATCGTTCTGGTCGATATCACATCAGTACTTCAAAGAGAATTACAAACGTATTTTTTCGTACTCTTTTTTGTACCCATAGAGTACTTAACGGTTTGATTTTTGATTCCCCGTACAAGGCCATTCTGGCCTCCATTTTGCTTGCCGTTTGCGCCGGCGTGCCTTATTTATCGTTCTGGTCGATATAACATCAGTACTTCAAAGAAAATTACAAACGTATTTTTTCGTACTCTTTTTTGTACCCATAGAGTACTTAACGGTGAGATTTTTGATTCCTTGTACAAGGCCATTCTGACCTCCGTTTTGCTTGCCGTTTGCGCCGGCGTACCTTATTTATCGTTCTGGTCGATACCACATTAGTACTTCAAAGAGAATTACAAACGTTTTTTTTCGTACTTTTTTTCGTACCCATAGAGTACTTAACTGTGTGATTTTTGATTCATTGTACAAGGCCATTCTAGCCTCCGTTTTGCTTGCCGTTTGCGCCGGCGTGCCTTATTTATCATTCTGGGTGATATCACATCAGTACTTCAAAGAGAATTACAATTTTTTTTTTCGTACTTTTTTTCGTACCCATAGAGTACTTAACTGTGTGATTTTTGATTCCTTGTACAAGGCCAATCTGGACTCCATTTTGCTTGCCGTTTGCGCCGGCGTGCCTTATTTATCGTTTTGGTCGATATCACATCAGTACTTCAAAGATAATTACAAACGTTTTTTTCGTACTTTTTTCCGTACCCATAGAGTACTTAACTGGGTGATTTTGATTCCTTGTACAAGGCCATTCTGGCTCCGTTTTGCTTGCCGTTTCCGCCGGCGTGCCTTATTTATTGTTCTGGTCGATATCACATCAGTACTTCAAAGAGAATTACGAACGTATTTTTTTGTACTCTTTTTTGTACCAATAGAGTACTTAACGGTGTGATTTTTGATTCCTTGTACAAGGCCATTCTGGCCTCCGTTTTGCTTGCCATTTGCGCCGGCGTGCCTTATTTATCGTTCTTGTCGATATCACATCAGTACTTCAAAGAGAATTACAAACATTTTTTTCGTACTTATTTTTGTACCCATAGAGTACTTAACGGAGTGATTCTGGCCTCTGTTTTGCTTGCCGTTTGCGCCGGCGTGCCTTATTTATCGTTCTGGTCGATATCACATCAGTACTTCAAAGAGAATTACAAACGTTTTTTCGTACTTTTTTCCGTACCCATAGAGTACTTAACTGGGTGATTTTTGATTCCTTGTACAAGGCCATTCTGGCCTCCGTTTTGCTTGCCGTTTCCGCCGGCGTGCCTTATTTATTGTTCTGGTCGATATCACATCAGTACTTCAAAGAGAATTACAAACGTATTTTTTTGTACTCTTTTTTGTACCAATAGAGTACTTATCGGTGTGATTTTTGATTCCTTGTACAAGGCCATTATGGCCTCCGTTTTGCTTGCCATTTGCGCCGGCGTGGCTTATTTATCGTTCTTGTCGATATCACATCAGTACTTCAAAGAGAATTACAAACATTTTTATCGTACTTATTTTTGTACCCATGGAGTACTTAACGGTGTGATTCTCGTCTCTCCTTTGCATGCCGTTTGCGCCGGCGTGCCTTATTTATCGTTCTGGTCGATATCACATCAATACTTCAAAGTGAATTACAAATGTATTTTTTCGTACTCTTTTTTGTACCCATAGAGTACTTAACGGTGTGATTTTTGATTCCCTGTACAAGGCCATTCTGGCCTCCGTTTTGCTTGCCGTTGGTGCCGGCGTGCCTTATTTATCGTTCTGGTCGATATCACGTCAGTACTTCAAAGAGAATTACAAACGTTTTTTTTCGTACTTTTTTTTGTACCCATAGAGTACTTAACGGTGTGATTTTTGATACCTTGTACAAGGCCATTCTGGCCTCCGTTTTGCTTGCCGTTTGTGCCGGCGTGCCTTATTTATCGTTTTGGTCGATATCACATTAGTACTTCAAAAAGAATTACAAAGGTTTTTTTTCGTACTTTTTTTCGTACCCATAGAGTACTTAACTGTGTCATTTTTTATTCCTTGTACAAGGCCATTCTGGCCTCCGTTTTGCTTGCCGTTTGCGTCGGCGGGACTTATTTATCGTTCGGTCGATATCACATCGTACTTCAAAGAGAATTACAAACATTTTTTTTCGTACTTATTTTTGTACCCATAAAGTACCGAAACGGTGTGATTCTCGGCCTCCGTTTTTGCTTGCCGTTTGCGCCGGCGTGCCTTATTTATCGTTCGGTCGATATCACATCAGTACTTCAAAGAGAATTACAAACTTTTTTTTTTCGAAACTTTTTTTGTACCCATAGAGTACTTAACGGTGTGAATTTTGATACCTTGTACAAGGCCATTCTGGCCTCCGTTTTGCTTGCCGTTTGCGCTGGCGTGCCATATTTATCGTTCTGGTCGATATCACATCAGTACTTAAAAGTGAATTACAAACGTTTTTTTCGTACTTTTTTTCGTAGCCATAGAGTACTTAACTGTGTGATTTTTGATTGCTTGTACAAGTGCATTCTGGCCTCCGTTTTGCTTGCCGTTTGCGCCGGCGTGCCTTATTTATCGTTCTGGTCGATATCACATCAGTACTTCAAAGAGAATTACAAACATTTTTTCGTACTTATTTTTGTACCCATAGAGTACTTAACGGTGTGATTCTGGCCTCCGTTTTGCTTGCCGTTTGCGCGGCGTGCCTTATTTATCGTTCTGGTCGATATCACATCAGTACTTCAAAGAGAATTACAAACGTATTTTTTCATACTCTTTTTTGTACCCATAGAGTACTTAACGGTTTGATTTTTGATTCCCTGTACAAGGCCATTCTGGCCTCCATTTTGCTTGCCGTTTGCGCCGGCGTGCCTTAGTTATCGTTCTTGTCGATATAACATCAGTACTTCAAAGAAAATTACAAACGTATTTTTTCGTACTCTTTTTGTACCCATAGAGTACTTAACGGTGAGATTTTTGATTCCTTGTACAAGGCCATTCTGACCTCCGTTTTGCTTGCCGTTTGCGCCGGCGTACCTTATTTATCGTTCTGGTCGATACCACATTAGTACGTCAAAGAGAATTACAAACTTTTTTTTGCGTACTTTTTTTCGTACCCATAGAGTACTTAACTGTGTGATTTTTGATTCATTGTACATGGCCATTCTGACCTCCGTTTTGCTTGCCGTTTGCGCCGGCGTACCTTATTTATCGTTCTGGTCGATACCACATTAGTACTTCAAAGAGAATTACAAACGTTTTTTTGCGTACTTTTTTTCGTACCCATAGAGTACTTAACTGTGTGATTTTTGATTCATTGTACAAGGCCATTCTAGCCTCCGTTTTGCTTGCCGTTTGCGCCGGCGTGCCTTATTTATCGTTCTGGGCGATATCACATCAGTACTTCAAAGATAATTACAAACGTTTTTTTCGTACTTTTTTCCGTACCCATAGAGTACTTAACTGGGTGATTTTTGATTCCTTGTACAAGGCCATTCTGGCCTCCATTTTGCTTGCCGTTTCCGCCGGCGTGCCTTATTTATTGTTCTGGTCGATATCACATCAGTACTTCAAAGATAATTACAAACGTATTTTTTTGTACTCTTTTTTGTACCCATAGAGTACTTAACGGTGTGATTTTTGATTCCTTGTACAAGGCCATTCTGGCCTCCGTTTTGCTTGCTATTTGCGCCGGCGTGCCTTATTTATCGTTCTTGTCGATATCACATCAGTACTTCAAAGAGAATTACTAACATTTTTTTCGTACTTATTTTTGTACCCATTGAGTACTTAACGGTGTGATTCTGGCCTCTGTTTTGCTTGCCGTTTGCGCCGGCGTGCCTTATTTATCGTTCTGGTCGATATCACATCAATACTTCAAAGTGAGTTACAAACGTATTTTTTCGTACTCTTTTTTGAACCCATAGAGTACTTAACGGTGTGATTTTTGATTCCCTGTACAAGGCCATTCTGGCCTCCGTTTTGCTTGCCGTTGGCGCCGGCGTGCCTTATTTATTGTTCTGGTCGATATCACGTCAGTACCTCAAAGAGAATTACAAACGTTTTTTTTCGTAGTTTTTTTTGTACCCATAGAGTACTTAACGGTGTGATTTTTGATACCTTGTACAAGGCCATTCTGGCCTCCGTTTTGCTTGCCGTTTGTGCCGGCGTGCCTTATTTATCGTTCTGGTCGATATCACATCAGTACTTCAAAAAGAATTACAAAGGTTTTTTTTCGTACTTTTTTTCGTACCCATAGAGTACTTAAATGTGTCATTTTTTATTCCTTGTACAAGGCCATTCTGGCCTCCGTTTTGCTTGCCGTTTGCGTCGGCGTGCCTTATTTATCGTTCTGGTCGATATCACATCAGTACTTCAAAGAGAATTACAAACGTTTTTTTTCAAAACTTTTTTTGTACCCATAGAGTACTTAACGGTGTGAATTTTGATAACTTGTACAAGGCCATTCTGGCCTCTGTTTTGCTTGCCGTTTGCGCTGGCGTGCCTTATTTATCGTTCTGGTCGATATCACATCAGTACTTAAAAGTGAATTACAAACGTTTTTTTCATACTTTTTTTCGTACCCATCGAGTTCTTAACTGTGTGATTTTTGATTGTACAAGGCCATTCTGGCCTCTGTTTTGCTTGCCGTTTGCGCCGGCGTGCCTTATTTATCGTTCTGGTCGATATCACATCGCACTTCAAAGATAATTAAAAACGTTTTTTTTCGTACTTTTTTTCGTAGCCATAGAGTACTTAACTGTGTGATTTTTGATTGCTTGTACAAGTCCATTCTGGCCTCCGTTTTGCTTGCCGTTTGCACCGGCGTGCCTTATTTATCGTTCTGGTCGAGATCACGTCAGTACTTCATAGAGAATTACAAACGTTTTTTTTCGTCCTTTTTTTCGTACCCACAGAGTACTTAACTGTGTGATTTTTGATTCCTTGTACTAGGCCATTCTGGCCTCCGTTTTGCTTGCCGTTTGCGCCGGCGTGCCTTATTTATCGTTCGGGTCGATATCACACCAGTACTTCAAAAAGAATTACAAACGTTGTTTTTCGTACTTTTTTTCGTACCCATAGAGTACTTAACTGTGTGATTTTTGATTCCTTGTACAAGGCCATTCTGGCCTCCGTTTTGCTTGCCGTTTGCGCCGGCGTGCCTTATTTATAATTCTGGTCGATATCACATCAGTACTTCAAAGAGAATTACAAACATTTTTTGTCGTACTCTTTTTTGTACCCATAGAGTACTTAACGGTGTGATTTTTGATTCCTTGTACAAGGCCATTCTGGCCTCCGTTTTGCTTGCCGTTTGCGCCGGCGAGCCTTATTTATCGTTCTGGTCGATATCACATCAGTACTTCAAAGAGAATTACAAACATTTTTTTTCGTACTTATTTTTGTACCCATAGAGTACTTAACGGTGTGATTCTGGCCTCCGTTTTGCTTAACGTTTCCGCCGGCATGCCTTATTTATCGTTCTGGTCGATATCACATCAGTACTTCAAAGAGAATTACAAACGTTTTTTTTCGTAACTTTTTTGTACCCATAGAGTACTTAACGGTGTGAATTTTGATACCTTGTATAAGGCCATTATGGCCTCAGTTTTGCTTGCCGTTTGCGCCGGCGTGCCTTATTTATCGTTCTGGTCGATATCACATCAATACTTCAAAGTGAATTACAAACGTTTTTTTTCGTACTTTTTTTCGTACCCATAGAGTACTTAACTGTGTGATTTTTGATTCCTTGTACAAGGCCATTCTGACCTCCGTTTTGATTGCCGTTTGCGCCGGCGTGCTTTATTTATCATTCTGGTCGATATCACATCAGTACTTCAAAGAGAATTGTCTCGGATTTTATCAACGGAAAACAAACAAGTAATAAATATTTATAAATCCGGTATTCCCCAAGTGTAGGGATCGTAGCATAGCGATTAATACCGGAGTCGATCACAGGGAATCGGGGTATCTAGTTCATTAATTTTCCTAAGATTGATCTAAACCTAAACTAAAACAGAAAATAAACTGGACAGAGGATTGTCAGTCCAAAGCCAGGAAGGATAAAAGCGATAATAAATAAATAAAACTATAAACGAGAAAAAACAATAAAAACGATGATCATGGTGATTAAACAATTGAACAAGTAATTAACCAGCGATCCCGCAACCCTTAATTTCCTCTCTAAAGTTATCTTGTGATGATTTAATTAAAGATGTGGTTCACCTCTCATAAGTATGAATTCCTACTCTCGTAGATAATTCGTCTATCAATCTCATCATCTCTCGATCTATAGAGATTAACGCTCTCAAAACAAGGTGTAAGATCTCTCAATCTAGTAACCTAGAAATTCAACCTATCAACTCTCGTTATGTCAAGGTTAAAAATCCCATCTTTACTACGGTGATCTAGGTCTAACAACGATTCTCGTCATACGGTAAACATCAATAAGCAATACATCTCTCGATATCGATTGCATAACACCTAAGCATAGGAAAAATACAACTTGAATTAAAAATCACAAAACAAATCTAGATTGAAAAGAAAGAACCTGATGAAACGGATTTAAATAACTTGAACAAATCGTCTAGCCTCCAAGCATTCAGCATAAAGAAAAGCAAAACGGAAATTAAAAGCAGAAAAATCGCAACCCCAGCCTCCCCTAAGGGGGCTGGGGCCGCCTAGGGTTCTTTTCTTATGAGTATGTATCAATAAGAGTCAATAATGTATGATTAGGGTTGAAATCCGTGCTGCTATTTATAGATGTTTAAGGCGGCTGCTGCTAAGTCGGCGGACGGACGCCCGTCTGGTCTTCCTGGACGCCCGTCCAACTGCTTTGGACGCTAGGGCAGACGCTCGTCCATACAACGTACGTCCAACTCTCTGTTCTGATTTCTTCTCCTGGACGCCAGTTTACTTTGATGGACGCCCGTCCAACCTGGACGGGACTTGGACGCCAGTTCAGCTGGATCAACAACTTGATTTCTTCAACTTTATCTCTTTTCTTCTAGCCAATTCCATCCTTATCTCTTTCTCATCAATTAAATCCGACTTGATCATCTTTTGAGCCTCAAACATGTATCTATAACACATAAAAACATCGCAAAATGTAATATAATCCAAATAAACATAAAACCATCAATAAAACACATAAACTAACCAATTTTGCGAATAACTCATTAAAAACCTCATTTACTCAATAATTCCATTAAACACTCGTTTCTTATGCAAATTATACAAATATGAGGGAAATTATCATAAAATATATCAATATAAAACGTATAAATTCACCCTTAACAAGAATTACAAACGTTTTTTTCGTACTTTTTTGGTACCCATAGAGTACTTAACGGTGTGATTTTTGATTCCTTGTACAAGGCCATTCTGGCCTCCGTTTTGCTTGCCGTTTGCGCCGGCGAGCCTTATTTATCGTTCTGGTCGATATCACATCAGTACTTCAAAGAGAATTACAAACATTTTTTTTCGTACTTATTTTTGTACCCATAGAGTACTTAACGGTGTGATTCTGGCCTCCGTGTTGCTTAACGTTTGCGCCGGCGTGCCTTATTTATCGTTCTGGTCGATATCACATCAGTACTTCAAAGAGAATTACAAACGTTTTTTTTCGTAACTTTTTTTGTACCCATAGAGCACTTAACGGTGTGAATTTTGATACCTTGTATAAGGCCATTATGGCCTCAGTTTTGCTTGCCGTTTGCGCCGGCGTGCCTTATTTATCGTTCTGGTCGTTATCACATCAATACTTCAAAGTGAATTACAAACGTTTTTTTTCGTACTTTTTAACATACCCATAGAGTACTTAACTGTGTGATTTTTGATTCCTTGTACAAGGCCATTCTGGCCTCCGTTTTGATTGCCGTTTGCGCCGGCGTGCTTTATTTATCATTCTGGTCGATATCACATCAGTACTTCAAAGATAATTACAAACGTTTTTTTTCGTACTTTTTTTGTACCCATAGAGTACTTAACGGTGTGATTTTTGATTCCTTGTACAAGGTCATTCTGGCCACCGTTTTGCTTGCCGTTTGCACCGGCGTGCCTTATTTATCATTCTGGTCGATATCACATCAGTACTTCAAAGATAATTACAAACGTTTTTTTCATACTCTTTTTTGTACCCATAGAGTTCTTAACGGTGTGATTTTTGATTCCTTGTACAAGGCCATTCTGGCCTCCGTTTTGCTTGCCGTTTGCGCCGGCATGCCTTATTTATCGTTCTGGTCGATATCACATCAGTACTTCAAAGAGAACTACAAACGTGTTTTTCCGTACACTTTTTTGTACCCATAGAGTACTTAACGGTATGATTTTTGATTCCTTGTACAAGGCCATTCTGGCCTCCATTTTGCTTGCCGTTTGCGCCGGCGTGCCTTATTTATCGTTCTGGTCGATATCACATCAGTACTTCAAAGAGAATTACAAACATTTTTTTTCGTACTTATTTTTGTACCCATAGAGTACTTAACGGTGTGATTCTGGCCTCCGTTTTGCTTCCCGTTTGCGCCGGCGTGCCTTATTTATCGTTCTGGTCGATATCACATCAGTACTTCAAAGAGAATTACAAACGTATTTTTTCGTTCTCTTTTTTGTACCCATAGAGTACTTAACGGTGTGATTTTTGATTCTTTGCACAAGGCCATTCTGGCCTCCGTTTTGCTTGCCGTTTGCGCCGGCGTACCTTATTTATCGTTCTGGTCGATATCACATCAGTACTTCAAAGAGAATTACAAACGTTTTTTTTCGTACTTATTTTTGTACCCATAGAGTACTTAACGTGTGATTCTGGCCTCCGTTTTGCTTGCCGTTTGCGCCGGCGTGCCTTATTTATCGTTCTGGTCGATATCACATCAGAACTTCAAAGAGAATTACAAACGTTTTTTTTTCGTAACTTTTTTGTACCCATAGACTACTTAACGGTGTGAATTTTGATACCTTGTATAAGGCCATTCTGGCCTCCGTTTTGCTTGCCGTTTGCGCCGGCGTGCCTTATTTATCGTTAAGGTCGATATCACATCAATACTTCAAAGTGAATTACAAACGTTTTTTTCCCTACTTTTTTTCATACCCATAGAGTACTTAACTGTGTGATTTTTTATTCCTTGTACAAGGCCATTCTGGCCTCCGTTTTGCTTGCCCTTTGCGCCGGCGTGCTTTATTTATCGTTCTGGTCGATATAACATCAGTACTTCAAAGAGAATTACAAACGTTTTTTTTCGTACTTTTTTTGTACCCATTGAGTACTTAACGGTGTGATTTTCGATGCCTTGTACAAGGCCATTCTGGCCTCCGTTTTTCTTGCCGTTTGCACCGGCGTGCCTTATTTATCATTCTGGTCGATATCACATCAGTACTTCAAAGAGAATTACAAACGTTTTTTTTGTACTCTTTTTTGTACCCATAGAGTACATAATGGTGTGATTTTTGATTCCTTGTACAAGGCCATTCTGGCCTCCGTTTTGCTTGCCGTTTTAGCCGGCATGCCTTATTTATCGTTCTGGTCGATATCACATCAGTACTTCAAAGAGAATTACAAACATTTTTTTCATACTCTTTTTTGTACCCATAGAGTACTTAACGGTGTGATTTTTGATTCCTTGTACATGGCCATTCTGGCTTCCGTTTTGCTTGCCGTTTGCACCGGCGTGCCTTATTTATCGTTCTGGCCGATATCACATCAGTACTTCAAAGAGAATAACAAACATTTTTTTCGTTCTTATTTCTGTACCCATAGAGTACTTAACGGTGTGATTCTGGCCTCCGTTTTGCTTGCTGTTTGCGCCTGCGTGCCTTATTTATCGTTCTGGTCGATATCACATCAGTACTTCAAAGAGAATTACAAACGTATTTTTTCGTACTCTTTTTTGTACCCGTAGAGTACTTAATGGTGTGATTTTTGATTCCTTGTACAAGGCCATTCTGGCCTCCGTTTTGCTTGCCATTTGCGCTGGCGTGCCTTATTTATCGTTCTGGTCGATATCACATCAGTACTTCAAAGAGAATTACAAACGTATTTTTTTGTACTCTTTTTTGTACCCATAGAGTACTTAACGGTGTGATTTTTGATTCCTTGTAGAAGGCCATTCTGGCCTCCGTTTTGCTTGCCGTTTGGGGCGGCGTGCCTTATTTATCATTCTGGTCGATATCACATTAGTACTTCAAAGAGAATTACAAACGTTTTTTCGTACTCTTTTTTGTACCCATACAGTACTTAACGGTGTGACTTTTGATTCCTTGTACAAGGCCATTCTGGCCTCCGTTTTGCTTGCCGTTTGTGCCGGCGTGCCTTATTTATCGTTCTGGTCGATAACACATCAGTACTTCAATGAGAATTACAAACGTTTTTGTCGTACTTTGTTTTGTACCCATAGAGTACTTAACGGTGTGATTTTTGATTCCTTGTACAAGGCCATTCTGACCTCCGTTTTGCTTGCCGTTTGTGCCGGCGTACCTTATTTATCGTTCGGTCGATATCACATCAGTACTTCAAAGAGAATTACAAACATTTTTTTTGTACTCTTTTTTGTACCCATAGAATACTTAACGGTGTGATTTTCTATTCCTTGTACAAGGCCATTCTGGCCTCCGTTTTGCTTTCCGTTTGTGCCGGCATGCCTTATTTATCGTTCTGGTCGATATCACATTATTACTTCAAAGAGAATTACAAACGTTTTTTTTCGTACTCTTTTTTGTACCCATACAGTACTTAACGGTGTGATTTTTTATTCCTTGTGAGGGCCATTCTGGCCTCCGTTTTGCTTGCCGTTTGCGCCGGCGTGCCTTATTTATCGTTCTGGTCAATATCACATCAGTACTCCAAAGAGAATTACAAACATTTTTTTTCGTACTTATTTTTGTACCCATAGAGTACTTAACGGTGTGATTCTGGCCTCTGTTTTCCTTTCCGTTTGCGCCGGCGTGCCTTATTTATCGTTCTGGTCGATATCACATCAGTACTTCAAAGAGAATTACAAACATATTTTTTCGTACTCTCTTTTGTACCCATAGAGTACTTAACGGTGTGATTTTTGATTCCCAGTACAAGGCCATTCTGGCCTCCATTTTGCTTGCCGTTTGCACCGGCGTGCCTTATTTATCGTTCTGGTCGATATCACATCAATACTTCAAAGAGAATTACCAACGTATTTTTTCATACTCTCTTTTGTACCCATAGAGTACTTAACGGTGTGATTTTTGATTCCCTGTACATGGCCATTCTGGCCTCCGTTTTGCTTGCCGTTTGCACCGGCGTGCCTTATTTATCGTTCTGGTCGATATCACATCAGTACTTCAAAGAGAATTACAAACGTTTTTTTTTTCATACTCTTTTTTGTACCTATACAGTACTTAACTGTGTGATTTTTGATTCCTTATACAAGGCCATTCTGGCCTCCGTTTTGCTTGCCGTTTGCACCGGCATGCCTTATTTATCGTTCTGGTCGATAACACATCAGTACTTCAATGAGAATTACAAAAGTTTTTTTTCATTCTTTGTTTTGTACCCATAGAGTACTTAACGGTGTGATTTTTGATTCCTTGTACAAGGCCATTCTGACCTCCGTTTTGCTTGCCGTTTGCGCCGGCGTACCGTATTTATCGCTCTGGTCGATATCACATCAGTACTTCAAAGAGAATTACAAACGTTTTTTTCGTACTCTTTTTTGTACCCATAGAGTACATAACGGTGTGATTTTTGATTCCTTGCACAAGGCCATTCTGGCCTCCGTTTTGCTTGCCGTTTGTGCCGGCGTGCCTTATTTATCGTTCTGGTCGATAACACATCAGTACTTCAATGAGAATTACAAACGTTTTTGTCGTACTTTGTTTTGTACCCATAGAGTACTTAACGGTGTGATTTTTGATTCCTTGTACAAGGCCATTCTGACCTCCGTTTTGCTTGCCGTTTGTGCCGGCGTACCTTATTTATCGTTCTGGTCGATATCACATCAGTACTTCAAAGAGAATTACAAACATTTTTTTTGTACTCTTTTTTGTACCCATAGAGTACTTAACGGTGTGATTTTCTATTCCTTGTACAAGGCCATTCTGGCCTCCGTTTTGCTTTCCGTTTGTGCCGGCATGCCTTATTTATCGTTCTGGTCGATATCACATTATTACTTCAAAGAGAATTACAAACGTTTTTTTTCGTACTCTTTTTTGTACCCATACAGTACTTAACGGTGTGATTTTTTATTCCTTGTAAGGGCCATTCTGGCCTCCGTTTTGCTTGCCGTTTGCGCCGGCGTGCCTTATTTATCGTTCTGGTCAATATCACATCAGTACTCCAAAGAGAATTACAAACATTTTTTTTCGTACTTATTTTTGTACCCATAGAGTACTTAACGGTGTGATTCTGGCCTCTGTTTTCCTTTCCGTTTGCGCCGGCGTGCCTTATTTATCGTTCTGGTCGATATCACATCAGTACTTCAAAGAGAATTACAAACGTTTTTTTTTTCATACTCTTTTTTGTACCTATACGATGTACTTAACGTGTGATTTTTGATTCCTTATACAAGGCCATTCGGCCTCCGTTTTGCTTGCCGTTTGCACCGGCATGCCTTATTTATCGTTCGGTCGATAACACATCAGTACTTCAATGAGAATTACAAAAGTTTTTTTTCATTCTTTGTTTTGTACCCATAGAGTACTTAACGGTGTGATTTTTGATTCCTTGTACAAGGCCATTCTGACCTCCGTTTTGCTTGCCGTTTGCGCCGGCGTACCGTATTTATCGTTCTGGTCGATATCACATCAGTACTTCAAAGAGAATTACAAACGTTTTTTTCGTACTCTTTTTTGTACCCATAGAGTATTAACGGTGTGATTTTTGATTCCTTGTACAAGGCCATTCTGGCCTCCGTTTAGCTTTCCGTTTGTGCCGGCATGCCTTATTTATCGTTCTGGTCGATATCACATCAGTACTTCAAAGAGAATTTGATACATATCAAGAAAGCTCAAATGTCGGTCTTGAGGATGGTGTAAGTGCGGATCCACTTCACATACAAGAAGGCCCAGTTACGAGAGCTCGAAAGAGAAGATTCGAGGAAGCTGTTATAGAACCTCGTTTTGGCAACTTCTAAGGAACTCGTTGGGGAGTTTAAGAATAAATACTTGTCTATTTTTTCAATGTTAACTTGTAATTGGGGATAAAGGGGTTTTTGGGGAAGTTTTATTCTATTTCTGGTAACCTTTCCTAAAATAGCCTACGAGAAGCCAACCCGACTTTCACTTACTATTTTGGGTTTCTGAAACTTCCATACTTACATTCCCTACCTTTGAAGGGTATCCCAAACCTTAAACTTCGATGTCCTACCTTTTTACCCCTCCGAAAAACCGATACCATTTTCACCTTAATTTTGGGAAACTCAACTTTCCACTTTTGGAGTAAGCTTTCCTATGTCCAAAACTTGCCTCAATTTTCGTGCCTTATGTATCCCACATTGATTTGGAGTCTATCTTTTTATCCCACATCGAAATTGAGGTGAAACACTTGTACCACATTGGAAGTTTTGCTTTAGTTTACTTTTCTTGAAGTCTATATAAGCCATGCTTATTACTTGTAATACTTAGACAATATTTGAGTGAAAAACTTTATATATATAATTTGAGTTTCAATGATTGGAACTTGTAATTTAAATATTTTACCTTGCTGATTGGGTGAATGTTTTAACTTGATAACTTATCAAAAGTCTGAGCAACTTTTGTGCGGCGTTCTCGACTTGGTGAAACCCGAAGTGCTGATTCCGAGGGTTGATCTAAGTTTGTGCTCGTTTATCCTTATTTTCCATAATTCATGTAAGTCTTGTTCTTCTTCTTCATTTTCGTGTTCATCATTTGGTAGCTTTCTTAGAATACTTCAATCTAGATCATCATAGTTCATATCATTTGGTATCAGAGATTAGGGATTGTGGTGTTCATATTTTGTTTTTCTTCCTAATCGTTCTTCTTTATTAAAAAAAAAAACGCAAATTTTTTTCTCATCCTAGGCTTTCGAATTAAGTGTGTCTTTGACTGCTTATGTGCTGTATCTTGGTTATATGATTCTGTTCTTCCTTGATTTCCAGAAATTCTCCATATAAGAGTAGTGATTGTTCATCTTCTTTGAATGATCTTCATTTTTTTTTCTTATAATCTGCATATAAATCTTCAAATATTCATCTTTTCTTCATCTATATTCATATTAAACCCAGCCTTTTCAGCCATAAAACCCACCCCACGAATTTATTCCCTTTGGTAAAACTCCCACCCTTTCATATCCTTATTCTTAAGTGGCATTAAAGGTGTTAGTTAATATTTATCTTGCATCAATTATTACTAGTCATTGAATAAGTTGTTTGGTATTTTTTTTATCTTAAAAAAAAAAAGCTATCAGGCCGTAATTCAAACCAAAAAAAAAAAACAAAACAAAACAAAAAGAAAAAAAAATACGAGCCTAAGTTACAAACAAACAAAAAAAAAACAGAAGATAGCATACTTGTTTGAATTGATTCTTGGGTGCATGGTTACTACTTTTGAATACCTCTTCTGGAACACACATTTTATCTTATCATCCATTCACACACCTTAGCCTTTCTTCCAATCATTCTCAATTCTTAGTTTGCTTTGGGAGTTAGTCATTTTGGTGCTCATTCGAGTTGTGAATTGTTTGCCATACTTGCTTGTGTTTTTGATTTGTTTGACGGTTAGCATTCACCTACGGCAAGTTTTGAGCGTGAGTGTAAACACGAGCGTTTTTGTGAGGTATCATGGCTGAACAAGACGAAACTAATTGGGAAGGTAGATTTCGCCTTCATCAAGAGGCGGTAAATGGTGATATGAATCGTCGTTTTGAGGAAGTTCAACAAGGTATTGCGGATCAAATTGCTGAATTGTTCCAACAGCATGGTATTGGTAATGGTAGTGCACGTGGACGTGGTAGAGGTCATAGGGGCCGTGGTAATATGGCTGGTCGTGGTGATGTTGGTGGACGTGGTGGTTTTGGTGGTCGAGGTCAGGTGGAGGCTGATGACTATAGTGACATAGCTGATAATTTTAAGCACGAGGATTTTGAAGCAGTTACTGATGATAATTTGCGTGGCTTAAAATATAAAATACCATCTTTTGAGGGCAAATCGGATCCGGGAAAATATTTGGAAAGGGAGATGAAAATGAACCAAATCTTCTCGGTTCATAATTATAGTGACGCCAAGAAAGCTAGGATTGCTACATTGGAATTCACGGGTTATGCAATGAGTTGGTGGCACAGTTTTCAAGAAAATCGTCGCCGACGGGGTGAACAACCGATTAATAGTTGGACGCTTCTCACTGAACATATGCGACTTAAGTGGGTCCCTATCACTATTTTCGGGACCAAGGCTATAAATTGCAACAGTTATCACAGTCGGGAAAAACGGTTGAAGAATTTCACGAGGAAATGCAAGTTACTTTGTTTCGGGCTAATATCATTGAACCCGAGGATGTTATGATGCAGCGTTTTTTGTGTGGGTTGAGGGTGATATTGAAGGCCAAGTTGAATTACAGAATTATCAGTCGTTGAATGACATGGTTAATGGCGCCATGATGGTAGAAAGACGGTTAAAGAGTAGACGTGAAGAAAGAGCAAAAACCAATCGTCCTTATGGTTTTCGGAGTTCTTTCATGCCTTGGTTTCAGTCCGGGGTCTCTTCTACTTCTTCTACTACAGCTCCTTCGAAGCAAGTCGACGGATCAACACGTTCTTCTAATCATAAAGCAAGGATTTCCGAAATTTTAACACCGGATAAAGGCAAGGCTGTAGTTGGGCGTTCTCGGGATATCGAATGCTTTAAGTGCAAGGGAAAGGGACATTATGCGGTTAATTGTCCTAACAAACGCACCATGATTGTTGTGGGACAAACGGTGCCGGGTGCAACATACGAATCTCATTCCGAAGATGATAACGTGGACGATGATGATGATCACGAGGAGGAATTGAATGCGCATGCTTCTAACACATATGGGGCGTGTTATGTTATTCGGAAGACCTTGGCTGTTCATGCTAAGTTGGTTGATTCTATGCAACGGGAAAACATCTTTCAATCAGCTTGTGGCATCGCGGGAAGCACGTGCAACTACATTATTGATTCCGGGAGTTGCGCAAATTTGGTAAGTAGCACTTTGGTTAAGGATTTTCAGATTCCATTAGTACCGCATGCACAACCGTATAACTTGCAATGGATGAACGATGTGGCTGATATTCGTGTGTCACATCAAGCGTTTATTAAGTTTCGTGTCGGTAAACTTGTTGATGAAGTCTTATGTGATGTCGTACCACTTTGTGTCACTCATTTGTTGTTAGGTAGACCATGGCAATTTGATAGACCAACGATGTATAATGGTCGTCTTAACACTTGGTCGTTTACTTTGGATGGTCGCACGATTACTTTGCATCCGATGACACCTACGCAAGTTCATTCCGAACAATTGCGTATGGCTAGTTCTAGGCAAGCTGCGATTTTACGTGAGAAAAAAAATGCTATTGAGGGCGTAAATGTTGAAAAACATGGCGTTAATTTGGAAAGGAAAAGAAAAGAGGGCGTTTTATCACTACTTGAGGGAAGTCCAGTCGAAAAATGTACGGTAAGGGAGGGCGTTCCAAACGAGGGTGATAAAAGGTTGGTGCAGCTTGGTAAGGGTGTGGGATCCTTAAATCACGAGGGTAAAATAAAAGTTGAAAAGAAAAATGGTAAGGGTGTGCAGCCCAGTTTCCTTGCGAAACCTAGCTTGATCACTACCACGTTGAACAGTGGGAACTTTGTTTTTCTTGTTTATTTCAAACAAGTCGTTCCAAGTTTTAAGTGCTTGGTTTCTTTTGACGACTTAACACCTTCCCTCCCGAGTGCTGTTTGTTCACTTTTGCAGGAATACGCTGATGTGTTTCCGGATGAGGAACCGAGTGGATTACCACCCTTGCGTGGTGTGGATCATCAGATTGACTTAATTCTGGGAGCTACACTTCCAAACCGACCAGCTTATCGAGCAAATCCCGAAGAAACGAAGGAAATACAAAGGCAATTTGCGGGGCTGTTGGAGAAGGGAAATATCCGAGAATCTTTAAGTCCTTGCGCCGTGCCGGTGATAGTTGTTCCAAAAAAAGGTGGGGAGTGGCGCATGTGTATGGATTGCCGTGCCATCAACAATATTACGGTTAAATATCGTTACCCGATTCCGCGTTTAGATGATATGCTCGATGAGTTGCACGGTAGTAAGTATTTTTCGAAAATTGATTTGCGAAGTGGATATCATCAAGTACGTATCCGTGAGGGTGATGAGTGGAAAACTGCTTTTAAAACTAAATTTGGACTTTACGAGTGGTTAGTTATGCCGTTTGGACTTACGAATGCACCGTCCACATTTATGCGCTTAATGAATGAGGTCCTACGAGAGTTTATTGGTCATTTTGTGGTCGTATATTTTGATGATATATTAGTCTATAGCACCACACTTGATACTCATGTTGCACACTTACACGCCGTCCTAGACACATTAAGGCGTGCTAAGTTATATGCGAACTTCAAGAAGTGTGATTTTTGTTTGGATCGAGTTGTATTTCTTGGTTTTGTAGTGAGTGCAGATGGAGTGGAGGTCGACCAAGAAAAGGTCCGAGCTATCAAGGAGTGGCCTACACTCAAAACCGTGGCTGATGTTCGAAGTTTTCTAGGCTTAGCGGGCTTCTACCGACGTTTCGTGAAGGATTTCAGCACCATTGCTGCTCCATTAACGGAACTCATCCGCAAAAACGCTCCTTTTACTTGGGGAGATCGCCAAAGGGAGTCTTTCGAACTCTTGAAACTTTAACTTATTTCAGCACCTATACTTTCATTACCTAATTTCGATAAAGTGTTTGAGTTAGAATGCGATGCTTCGGGTGTGGGTGTGGGTGGCGTTTTATTGCAAGAGAAACGCACCATTGCATATTTTTCTGAAAAGTTGAAAGGTGCTCACTTGAATTATTCAACGTATGATAAAGAATTGTATGCGTTAATTCGTTGTTTGCAAACATGGCAGCATTACCTTATACCTCGAGAGTTTATTATTCACACGGACCACGAGTCGTTAAAATATCTTAAAGGTCAAGGAAAATTGAGTAAAAGACATATTCGGTACATTGAGTTTATCGAATCCTTTCCGTATGTCATAAAGTTTAAAAAAGGACAAGACAATGTCGTTGCGGATGCGTTGTCTAGGCGTCATTCATTAATCACGTCTTTGCAATCGAAATTGTTTGGGTTTGAGAGTATTAAGGAATTATATCCTGAAGATATTGATTTTCGCGATGTGTATGCTAAGTGTCCATCTTCCATTTTTCCCGAGTATTCTATACATGACGGTTTTTTGTACAAAGGAGATAAGTTGTGTGTTCCTAGGACTTCAATGCGTGAGCTATTGTTAATAGAATCTCATGGGGGAGGGTTAATGGGACACTTTGGGATTGATAAAACATTGGAAATGTTGCGTACACATTTTTACTGGCCTAGAATGCGTTCTGATGTGACAAAGTTTTGTGAATCGTGCCTAGTGTGTAAGCATGCAAAGTCAAAACTGAAACCACATGGATTGTATACTCCTTTACCTATTCTTACGACTCATTGGACTGATATTTCAATGGATTTCGTGTTAGGGTTACCTAGGTCTAGGAATGGGAAAGACTCTGTGTTTGTGGTGGTCGATAGATTTTCTAAGATGGCTCATTTTATACATTGTTCTAAGACCAACGATGCATCACATGTGGCTGATTTGTTCTTTAAGGAGATAGTGCGTTTACATGGGATTCCTCGTACCATAGTGAGTGATCGAGATACTAAGTTCGTGAGTCATTTTTGGCGTGTCTTATGGATGCGTTTAGGCACTTATTTGCTATTTTCGACATCATTTCACCCACAGACTGATGGTCAAACTGAAGTAGTCAATCGTGTGTTGGGTCAATTACTTCGAACTGTTGTGAAAAGCAATTTTAAAAATTGGGATTCTTGTTTGCCTTATGTGGAGTTTGCGTATAATCGCGCTAAGCATTCAGCTACTCAATTTGCACCGTTCGAACTTGTTTATGGGTTTTTACCATCTACTCCTTTTGATTTTGTTCCTCTTCCTCCAGGTGAACAGGTTAGCTTGGATGGTGAAGCTAAAGCTGAGCTGGTGAAGACACTTCATGAGAAAGCAAGGCTGAATGTGGAAAAACCCACGGAGAGCTATGCCAAGCATACAAACAAAGGGCGCAAATAGCTGATTTTTGAACCGGGAGATTTGGTGTGGCTACACCTCCGCAAAGATAGATTTCCACACCTTCGCAAGTCAAACCTCAATGCACGTGGGGATGGTCCATTTCAGATATTGGAACGTATCAACAACAACGCTTACAAGCTCGACATTCCTCCGGAATGGAATATATCTCCTACCTTCAATGTTGCCGACTTATCACCTTATACAGCAGCTTCAGATCTGAGGACAGATCCTTTCCAACCGGGAGGAGTGATACATATCAAGAAAGCTCAAATGTCGGTCTTGAGGATGGTGTAAGTGTGGATCCACTTCACATGCAAGAAGGCCCAGTTACGAGAGCTCGAAAGAGAAGATTCGAGAAAGCTGTGAAGAACCTCATTTTGGCAACTTCTAAGGAACTCGTTGGGGAGTTTAAGAATAAAGACTTGTCTATTTTTTCAATGTTAACTTGTAATTGGGGATAAAGGGGTTTTTGGGGAAGTTTTATTCTATTTCTGGTAACCTTTCCTAAAATAGCCTACGAGAAGCCAACCCGACTTTCACTTACTATTTTGGGTTTCTGAAACTTCCATACTTACATTCCCTACCTTTGAAGGGTATCCCAAACCTTAAACTTCGATGTCCTACCTTTTTACCCCTCCGAAAAACCGATACCATTTTCACCTTAATTTTGGGAAACTCAACTTTCCACTTTTGGAGTAAGCTTTCCTATGTCCAAAACTTGCCTCAATTTTCGTGCCTTATGTATCCCACATTGAATTGGAGTCTATCTTTTTATCCCACATCGAAATTGAGGTGAAACACTTGTACCACATTGGAAGTTTTGCTTTAGTTTACTTTTCTTGAAGTCTATATAAGCCATGCTTATTACTTGTAATACTTAGACAACATTTGAGTGAAAAACTTTATATATATAATTTGAGTTTCAGTGATTGGAACTTGTGAGTGAAATATTTTACCTTGCTGATTGGGTGAATGTTTTAACTTGAGAACTTATCAAAAGTGTGAGCAACTTTTGTGCGGCGTTCTCGACTTGGTGAAATCCGAAGTGCTGATTCCGAGGGTTGATCTAAGTTTGTGCTCGTTTATCCTTATTTTCCATAATTCATGTAAGTCTTGTTCTTCTTCTTCATTTTCGTGTTCATCATTTGGTAGCTTTCTTAGAATACTTCAATCTAGATCATCATAGTTCATATCAGAATTACAAATGTTTTTTTCGTACTCTTTTTTGTACCCATAGAGTACTTAACGGTGTGATTTTTGATTCCTTGTACAAGGCCATTCGGGCCTCCGTTTTGCTAGCCGTTTGCGCCGGCGTGCCTTATTTATCGTTCTGGTCGAAATCACATCAGTACTTCAAAGAGAATTACCAACATTTTCTTTCGTACTTATTTTTGTACCCATAGAGTACTTAACGGTGTGATTCTGGCATCTGTTTTGCTTGCCGTTTGCGCCGGCGTGCCTTATTTATCGTTCTGGTCGATATCACATCTGTACTTCAAAGAGAATTACAAACATATTTTTTCGTACTCTTTTTTGTACCCATAGAGTAATTAACGGTGTGATTTTTTATTCCCTGTACAAGGCCATTCTGGCCTCCGTTTAGCTTGCCGTTTGCGCCGGCGTGCCTTATTTATCGTACCGGTCGATATCACATCAGTACTTCAAAGAGAATTACAAACGTATTTTTTCGTACTCTTTTTTGTACCCATAGAGTACTTAACGGTGTGATGTTTGATTCCTTGTACAAGGCCATTCTGGCCTCCGTTTTGCTTGCCGTTTGCTCCGGCGTGCCTTATTTATCGTTCGGTCGATATCACATCGCACTTCAAAGAGAATTACAAACGTTTTTTTTCGTACTTTTTTTGTACCCATAGAGTACTTAACGGTGTGATTTTTGATTCCTTGTACAAGGCCATTCTGGCCTCCGTTTTGCTTGCCGTTTGCGCCGGCGTGCCTTATTTATCGTTCTGGTCGATAACACATCAGTACTTCAATGAGAATTACAAACGCTTTTTTTCGTACTTTGTTTTGTACCCATAGAGTACTTAACGGTGTGATTTTTGATTCCTTGTACAAGGCCATTATAACCTCCGTTTTGCATGCCGTTTGCGCCGGCGTACCTTATTTATCGTTCTGGTCGATACCACATCTGTACTTCAAAGAGAATTACAAACGTTTTTTTTCATACTTTTTTTCGTACACATAGAGTACTTAACTGTGTGAATTTTGATTCCTTGTACAAGGCCATTCTGGCCTCCGTTTTGCTTGCCGTTTGCGCCGGCGTGCCTTATTTATCGTTCGGGCGATATCACATCGCACTTCAAAGAGAATTACAAACGTTTTTTTTCGTAGTTTTTTTCTTACCCATAGAGTACTTAACCGTGTGATTTTTGATTCCTTGTACAAGGCCATTCTCGGCCTCCATTTCGCTTGCCGTTTGCGCCGGCGTGCCTTATTTATCGTTCTGGTCGATATCACATCAGTACTTCAAAGAGAATTACAAACGTTTTTTTTCGTACTCTTTTTTGTACCCACAGAGTACTTAACGGTGTGATTTTTGATTCCTTGTACAAGGCCATTCTGCCTCCGTTTTGCTTGCCGTTTGCGCCGGCGTGCCTTATTTATCGTTCTAGTCGATATCACATCAGTACTTCAAAGAGAATTACAAACATTTTTTTCGTACTTATTTTTGTACCCATAGAGTACTTAACGGTGTGATTATGGCCTCTGTTTTGCTTGCCGTTTGCGCCGGCGTGCCATATTTATCGTTCTGGTCGATATCACATCAGTACTTCAAAGAGAATTACAAACGTATTTTTTCGTACTCTTTTTTGTACCCATCGAGTACTTAACGGTGTGATTTTTGTTTCCCTGTACAAGGCCATTCTGGCCTCCGTTTTGCTTGCCGTTTGCACCGGCGTGCCTTATTTATCGTTCCGGTCGATATCACATCAGTACTTCAAAGAGAATTACAAACGTATTTTTTCGTACTCTTTTTTGTACCCATATAGTACTTAACGGTCTGATTTTTGATTCCTTGTACAAGGCCATTCTGGCCTCCGTTTTGCTTGCCGTTTGCGCCGGCGTGCCTTATTTATCGTTCTGGTCGATATCACATCAGTACTTCAAAGAGAATTACAAACGTTTTTTTTCGTACTCTTTTTTGTACCCATAGAGTACTTAACGGTGTGATTTTTGATTCCTTGTACAAGGCCATTCTGGCCTCCGTTTTGCTTGCCGTTTGCGCCGGCGTGCCTTATTTATCGTTCTGGTCGATAACACATCAGTACTTCAATGAGAATTACAAACGTTTTTTTTCGTACTTTGTTTTGTACCCATAGAGTACTTAACGGTGTGATTTTGATTCCTTGTACAAGGCCATTCTGACCTCCGTTTTGCATGCCGTTTGCGCCGGCGTACCTTATTTATCGTTCGGTCGATACCACATCGCACTTCAAAGAGAATTACAAACGTTTTTTTTTCATACTTTTTTTCGTACCCATAGAGTACTTAACGTGTGAATTTTGATTCTTTGTACAAGGCCATTCGGCCTCCGTTTTGCTTGCCGTTTGTGCTGGCGTGCCTTATTTATCGTTCGGACGATATCACATCGTACTTCAAAGAGAATTACAAACGTTTTTTTTCGTAGTTTTTTTCTTACCCATAGAGTACTTAACGTGTGATTTTTGATTCCTTGTACAAGGCCATTCTGGCCTCCATTTTGCTTGCCGTTTGCGCCGGTGTGCCTTATTTATCGTTCTGGTCGATCTCACATCAGTACTTCGAAGAGAATTACAAACGTTTTTTTTGTACCTTTTTTTGTACCAATAGAGTACTTAACGGTGTGATTTTTGATTCCTTGTACAAGGCCATTCTGGCCTCCGTTTTGCTTGCCGTTTGCGCCGGTGTGCCTTATTTATCGTTCTGGTCGATATCACATCAGTACTTCAAAGAGAATTACAAACGTTTTTTTTCGTAACTTTTTTTGTACCCATAGAGTACTTAACGGTGTGAATTTTGATACCTTGTATAAGGCCATTCTGGCCTCCGTTTTGCTTGCCGTTTGCACCGGCGTGCCTTATTTATCGTTCTGGTCGATATCACATCAATACTTCAAAGTGAATTACAAAAGTTTTTTTTTCGTACTTTTTTTCGTACCCATAGAGTACTTAACTGTGTGATTTTTGATTCCTTGTACAAGGCCATTCTGGCCTCCGTTTTGCTTGCCGTTTGCGCCAGCGTGCTTTATTTATCGTTCTGGTCGATATCACATCAGTACTTCAAAGAGAATTACAAACGTTTTTTTTCGTACTTTTTTTTGTACCCATTGAGTACTTAACGGTGTGATTTTTGATTCCTTGTACAAGGGCATTCTGGCCTCCGTTTTGCTTGCCGTTTGCGCCGGTGTGCCTTATTTATCATTCTGGTCGATATCACATTAGTACTTCAAAGAGAATTACAAACGTTTTTTTCATACTCTTTTTTGTACCCATAGAGTACTTAACGGTGTGATTTTTGATTCCTTGTACAAGGCCATTCTGGCCTCCGTTTTGCTTGCCGTTTGCGCCGGCATGCCTTATTTATCGTTCTGGTCGATATCACATCAGTACTTCAAAGAGAATTACAAACTTTTTTTTTCGTACTCTTTTTTGTACCCATAGAGTACTTAACGGTGTGATTTTTGATTCCTTGTACATGGCCATTCTGGCCTCCCTTTTGCTTGCCGTTTGCGCCGGCGTTCCTTATTTATCGTTCTGGTCGATATCACATCAGTACTTCAAAGAGAATTACGAACATTTTTTTTGTACTGATTTTTGTACCCATAGAGTACTTAACGGTGTGATTCTGGCCTCCGTTTTGCTTGCCGTTTGCGCCGGCGTGCCTTATTTTTCATTCTAGTCGATATCACATCAGTACTTCAAAGAGAATTACAAACGTATTTTTTCGTACTCTTTTTTGTACCCATAGAGTACTTAACGGTGTGATTTTTGATTCCTTGTACAAGGCCATTCTGGCCTCCGTTTTGCTTGCCGTTTGCGCCGGCGTGCCTTATTTATCGTTCTGGTCGATATCACATCGCATTTCAAAGAGAATTACAAACGTTTTTTTTCGTAACTTTTTTTGTACCCATAGAGTACTTAACTGTGTGAATTTTGATACCTTGTATAAGGCCATTATGGCCTCCGTTTTGCTTCCCGTTAGCGCCGGCGTGCCTTATTTATCGTTAAGGTCGATATCACATCAGTACTTCAAATAGAATTACAAAAGTATTTTTCCGTACTCTTTTTTGTACCCATAAAGTACTTAACGGTGTGATTTTTGATTCCTTGTACAAGGCCATTCTGGCCTCCGTTTTGCTTGCCGTTTGCGCCGGCGTGCCTTATTTATCATTCTGGTCGATATCACATCAGTACTTCAAAGAGAATTACAAATGTTTTTTTCATACTCTTTTTTGTACCCATAGAGTACTTAAGGATGTGATTTTTGATTCTTTGTACAAGGCCATTCTGGCCTCCGTTTTGCATGCCGTTCGCGCCGGCATGCCTTATTTATCGTTCTGGTCGATATCACATCAGTACTTCAAAGAGAATTACAAACGTTTTTTTCGTACTCTTTTTCGTACCCATAGAGTACTTAACGGTGTGATTTTTGATTCCTTGTACAAGGCCATTCTGGCCTCCGTTTTGCTTGCCGTTTGCGCCGGCGTGCCTTATTTATCGTTCGGTCGATATCACATCAGTACTTCAAAGAGAATTACAAACATTTTTTTTCTTTCTTATTTTTGTACCCATAGAGTACTTAATGGTGTGATTCTGGCCTCCGTTTTGCTTGCCGTTTGCGCCGGCGTGCCTTATTTATCGTTCTAGTCGATATCACATCAGTACTTCAAAGAGAATTACAAACGTATTTTTTCGTACTCTTTTTTGTAACCATAGAGTACTTAACGGTGTGATTTTTGATTTCTTGTACATGGCCATTCTGGCCTCCGTTTTGCTTGCCGTTTGCGCCGGCGTGCCTTATTTATCGTTCTGGTCGATATCACATCAGTACTTCAAAGAGAATTACAAACGTTTTTTTCGTACTTTTTTCCGTACCCATAGAGTACTTAACTGTGTGATTTTTGATTCTTTGTACAAGGCCATTCTGGCCTCCGTTTTGCTTGCCGTTTCCGCCGGCGTGCCTTATTTATCGTTCTGGTCGATATCACATCAGTACTTCAAAGAGAATTACAAACGTTTTTTTTCGTACTCTTTTTTGTACCCACAGAGTACTTAACGGTGTGATTTTTGATTCCTTGTACAAGGCCATTATGGCCTCCGTTTTGCTTGCCGTTTGCGCCGGCGTGCCTTATTTATCGTTCTGGTCGATATCACATCGGTACTTCAAAGAGAATTACAAACATTTTTTTTCGTACTTATTTTTGTACCCATAGAGTACTTAACGGTGTGATTATGGCCTCTATTTTGCTTGCCGTTTGCGCCGGCGTGCCTTATTTATCGTTCTGGTCGATATCACATCAGTACTTCAAAGAGAATTACAAACGTATTTTTTCGTACTCTTTTTTGTATCCATCGAGTACTTAACGGTGTGATTTTTGTTTCCCTTTACAAGGCCATTCTGGCCTCCGTTTTGCTTGCCGTTTGCGCCGGCGTGCCTTATTTATCGTTCTGGTCGATATCACATCAGTACTTGAAAGAGAATTACAAACGTTTTTTTTGTACTCTTTTTTGTACCCATAGAGTACTTAACGGTGTGATTTTTGATTCCTTGTACAAGGCCATTATGGCCTCCGTTTTGCTTGCCGTTTGCGCCGGCGTGCCTTATTTATCGTTCTGGTCGATAACACATCAGTACTTCAATGAGAATTACAAACGTTTTTTTTCGTACTTTGTTTCGTACCCATAGAGTACTTAACGGTGTGATTTTTGATTCCTTGTACAAGGCCATTCTGACCTCCGTTTTGCATGCCGTTTGCGCCGGCGTACCTTATTTATCGTTCTGGTCGATACCACATCAGTACTGCAAAGAGAATTACAAACGTTTTTTTTCATACTTTTTTCGTACCCATATAGTACTTAACTGTGTGAATTTTGATTCCTTGTACAAGGCCATTCTGGCATCCGTTTTGCATGCCGTTTGCGCTGGCGTGCCTTATTTATCGTTCTGGGCGATATCACATCAGTACTTCAAAGAGAATTACAAACGTTTTTTTTCGTAGTTTTTTTCTTACCCATATAGTACTTAACTGTGTGAATTTTGATTCCTTGTACAAGGCCATTCTGACCTCCGTTTTGCATGCCGTTTGCGCTGGCGTTCCTTTTTTATCGTTCTGGTCGATATCACATCAGTACTTCAAAGAGAATTACAAACGTTTTTTTCGTACTTTTTTTCCGTACCCATAGAGTACTTAACGCGTGTGATTTTTGATTCTTTGTACAAGGCCATTCGGCCTCCGTTTTGCTTGCCGTTTCCGCCGGCGTGCCTTATTTATCGTTCTGGTCGATATCACATCAGTACTTCAAAGAGAATTACAAACGTTTTTTTTCGTACTCTTTTTTGTACCCACAGAGTACTTAACGGTGTCAATTTTGATTCCTTGTACAAGGCCATTCTGGCCTCCGTTTTGCTAGCCGTTTGCGCCGGCGTGCCTTATTTATCGTTCTGGTCGATATCACATCAGTATTTCAAAGAGAATTACAAACATTTTTTTTCGTACTTATTTTTGTACCCATGGAGTACTTAACGGTGTGATTATGGCCTCTATTTTGCTTGCCGTTTGCGCCGGCGTGCCTTATTTATCGTTCTGGTCGATATCACATCAGTACTTCAAAGAGAATTACAAACGTATTTTTTCGTACTCTTTTTTGAACCCATAGAGTACTTAACGGTGTGATTTTTGATTCCTTGTACAAGGCCATTCTGGCCTCCGTTTTGCTTGCAGTTTGCACCGGCGTGCCTTATTTATCGTTCTGGTCGATATCACATCAGTACCTCAAAGAGAATTACAAACGTATTTTTTCGTACTCTTTTTTGTACCCATAGAGTACTTAACGGTGTGATTTTTGATTTCTTGTACAAGGCCATTCTGGCCTCCGTTTTGCTTGCCGTTTGCGCCGGCGTGCCTTATTTATCGTTCTGGTCGATATCACATCAGTACTTCGAAGAGAATTACAAACGTTTTTTTCTCACTCTTTTTTGTACCAATAGAGTACTTAACGGTGTGATTTTTGATTCCTTGTACAAGGCCATTCTAGCCTCCGTTTTGCATGCCGTTTGCGCCGGCGTGCCTTATTTATTGTTCTGGTCGATATCACATCAGTACTTCAAAGAGAATTACAAAAGTTTTTTTTCGTAACTTTTTTTGTACCCAGAGAGTACTTAACGGTGTGATTTTTGATACCTTGTATAAGGCCATTCTTGCCTCCGTTTTGCTTGCCGTTTGCGCCGGCGTGCCTTATTTATCGTTCTGGTCGATATCACATCAATACTTCAAAGTGAATTACAAAAGTTTTTTTCGTACTTTTTTTCGTACCCATAGAGTACTTAACTGTGTGATTTTTGATTCCTTGTACAAGGCCATTCTGGCCTCCGTTTTACTTGCCGTTTGCGCCAGCGTGCTTTATTTATCGTTCTGGTCGATATCACATCAGTACTTCAAAGAGAATTACAAAAAATTTTTTCGTACTTTTTTTTTTGTACCCATTGAGTACTTAACGGTGTGATTTTTGATTCCTTGTACAAGGCCATTCTGGCCTCCGTTTTGCTTGCCGTTTGCGCCGGTGTGCCTTATTTATCATTCTGGTCGATATCACATCAGTACTTCAAAGAGAATTACAAACGTTTTTTTCATACTCTTTTTTGTACCCATAGAGTACTTAACGGTGTGATTTTTGATTCCTTGTACAAGGCCATTCTGGCTTCCGTTTTGCTTGCCGTTTGCGCCGGCATGCCTTATTTATCGTTCTGGTCGATATCACATCAGTACTTCAAAGAGAATTACAAACGTTTTTTTTTCGTACTCTTTTTTGTACCCATAGAGTACTTAACGGTGTGATTTTTGATTCCTTGTACAAGGCCATTCTGGCCTCCGTTTCGCTTGCCGTTTGCGCCGGCGTGCCTTATTTATCGTTCTGGTCGATAACACATCAGTACTTCAATGAGAATTACAAACGTTTTTTTTCGTACTTTGTTTTGTACCCATAGAGTACTTAACGGTGTGATTTTTGATTCCTTGTACAAGGCCATTCTGACCTCCGTTTTGCATGCCGTTTGCGCCGGCGTACCTTATTTATCGTTCTGGTCGATACCACATCAGTCCTGCAAAGAGAATTACAAACGTTTTTTTTCATACTTTTTTCGTACCCATATAGTACTTAACTGTGTGAATTTTGATTCCTTGTACAAGGCCATTTTGGCCTCCGTTTTGCATGCCGTTTGCGCTGGCGTGCCTTATTTATCGTTCTGGGCGATATCACATCAGTACTTCAAAGAGAATTACAAACGTTTTTTTTCGTAGTTTTTTTCTTACCCATAGAGTACTTAACTGTGTGATTTTTTATTCCTTGTACAAGGCCATTCTGGCCTCCATTTCGCTTGCCGTTTGCGCCGGCGTGCCTTTTTTATCGTTCTGGTCGATATCACATCGCATTACTTCAAAGAGAATTACAAACGTTTTTTTCGTACTTTTTTCCGTACCCATAGAGTACTTAACGTGTGATTTTTGATTCTTTGTACAAGGCCATTCGGCCTCCGTTTTGCTTGCCGTTTCCGCCGGCGTGCCTTATTTATCGTTCGGTCGATATCACATCAGTACTTCAAAGAGAATTACAAACGTTTTTTTTCGTACTCTTTTTTGTACCCACAGAGTACTTAACGGTGTGATTTTTGATTCCTTGTACAAGGCCATTCTGGCCTCCGTTTTGCTAACCGTTTGCGCCGGCGTGCCTTATTTATCTCGTTCTGGTCGATATCACATCAGTACTTCAAAGAGAATTACAAACATTTTTATTCGTACTTATTTTTGTACCCATAGAGTACTTAACGGTGTGATTATGGCCTCTATTTTGCTTGCCGTTTGCGCCGGCGTGCCTTATTTATCGTTCTGGTCGATATCACATCTGATTTTTGATTCCCTGTACAAGGCCATTCTGGCCTCCGTTTTGCTTGCAGTTTGCACCGGCGTGCCTTATTTATCGTTCTGGTCGATATCACATCAGTACCTCAAAGAGAATTACAAACGTATTTTTTCGTACTCTTTTTTATACCCATAGAGTACTTAACGGTGTGATTTTTGATTTCTTGTACAAGGCCATTCTGGCCTCCGTTTTGCTTGCCGTTTGCGCCGGCGTGCCTTATTGATCGTTCTGGTCGATATCACATCAGTACTTCGAAGAGAATTACAAACGTTTTTTTCTCACTCTTTTTTGTACCAATAGAGTACTTAACGGTGTGATTTTTGATTCCTTGTACAAGGCCATTCTGGCCTCCGTTTTGCTTGCAGTTTGCGCCGGCGTGCCTTATTTATCGTTCTGGTCGATATCACATCAGTACTTCAAAGAGAATTACAAACGTTTTTTTTCATAACTTTTTTTGTACCCATAGAGTACTTAACGGTGTGAATTTTGATACCTTGTATAAGGCCATTCTTGCCTCCGTTTTGCTTGCCGTTTGCGCCGGCGTGCCTTATTTATCGTTCTGGTCGATATCACATCAATACTTCAAAGTGAATTACAAAAGTTTTTTTTCGTACTTTTTTTCGTACCCATAGAGTACTTAACTGTGTGATTTTTGATTCCTTGTACAAGGCCATTCTGGCCTCCGTTTTACTTGCCGTTTGCGCCAGCGTGCTTTATTTATCGTTCTGGTCGATATCACATCAGTACTTCAAAGAGAATTACAAACTTTTTTTTGTACCCATTGAGTACTTAACGGTGTGATTTTTGATTCCTTGTACAAGGCCATTCTGGCCTCCGTTTTGCTTGCCGTTTGCGCCGGTGTGCCTTATTTATCATTCTGGTCGATATCACATCAGTACTTCAAAGAGAATTACAAACGTTTTTTGCATACTCTTTTTTGTACCCATACAGTACTTAACGGTGTGATTTTTGATTCCTTGTACAAGGCCATTCTGGCCTCCGTTTTGCTTGCCGTTTGCGCCGGCATGCCTTATTTATCGTTCGGTCGATATCACATCAGTACTTCAAAGAGAATTACAAACGTTTTTTTTCGTACTCTTTTTTGTACCCATAGAGTACTTAACGGTGTGATTTTTGATTCCTTGTACATTGCCATTCTGGCCTCCCTTTTGCTTGCCGTTTGCGCCGGCGTTCCTTATTTATCATTCTGGTCGATATCACATCAGTACTTCAAAGAGAATTACAAACATTTTTTTTCGTACTTATTTTTGTACCCATAGAGTACTTAACGGTGTGATTCTGGCCTCCGTTTTGCTTGCCGTTTGCGCCGGCGTGCCTTATTTATCGTTCTGGTCGATATCACATCAGTACTTCAAAGAGAATTACAAACGTATTTTTTCGTACTCTTTTTTGTACCCATAGAGTACTTAACGGTGTGATTTTTGATTCCTTGTACAAGGCCATTCTGGCCTCCGTTTTGCTTGCCGTTTGCGCCGGCGTGCCTTATTTATCGTTCTGGTCGATATCACATCAGTACATCAAAGAGAATTACAAACGTTTTTTTTCGTAACTTTTTTTGTACCCATAGAGTACTTAACTGTGTGAATTTTGATACCTTGTATAAGGCCATTATGGCCTCCGTTTTGCTTGCCGTTAGCGCCGGCGTGCCTTATTTATCGTTAAGGTCGATATCACATCAGTACTTCAAATAGAATTACAAAAGTATTTTTTCGTACTCTTTTTTGTACCCATAGAGTACTTAACGGTGTGATTTTTGATTCCTTGTACAAGGCCATTCTGGCCTCCGTTTTGCTTGCCGTTTGCGCCGGCGTGCCTTATTTATCATTCTGGTCGATATCACATCAGTACTTCAAAGAGAATTACAAACGTTTTTATCATACGCTTTTTTGTACCCATAGAGTACTTAACGGTGTGATTTTTGATTCTTTGTACAAGGCCATTCTGGCCTCCGTTTTGCTTGCCGTTCGCGCCGGCATGCCTTATTTATCGTTCTGGTCGATATCACATCAGTACTTCAAAGAGAATTACAAACGTTTTTTTCGTACTCTTTTTCGTACCCATAGAGTACTTAACGGTGTGATTTTTGATTCCTTGTACAAGGCCATTCTGGCCTCCGTTTTGCTTGCCGTTTGCGCCGGCGTGCCTTATTTATCGTTCTGGTCGATATCACATCAGTACTTCAAAGAGAATTACAAACATTTTTTTTCTTTCTTATTTTTGTACCCATAGAGTACTTAACGATGTGATTATGGCCTCCGTTTTGCTTGCCGTTTGCGCCGGCGTGCCTTATTTATCATTCTAGTCTATATCACATCAGTACTTCAAAGAGAATTACAAACGTATTTTTTCGTACTCTTTTTTGTACCCATAGAGTACTTAACAGTGTGATTTTTGATTCCTTGTACATGGCCATTCTGGCCTCCGTTTTGCTTGCCGTTTGCGCCGGCGTGCCTTATTTATCGTTCTGGCCGATATCACATTAGTACTTCAAAGAGAATTACAAACATTTTTTTCGTACTCTTTTTTGTACCCACAGAGTACTTAACGGTGTGATTTTTGATTCCTTGTACATGGCCATTCTGGCCTCCGTTTTGCATGCCGTTTGCGCCGGCGTGCCTTATTTATCATTCTGGTCGATATCACATCAGTACTTCAAAGAGAATTACAAACGTTTTTATCATACTCTTTTTTGTACCCATAGAGTACTTAACGGTGTGATTTTTGATTCTTTGTACAAGGCCATTCTGGCCTCCGTTTTGCTTGCCGTTCGCGCCGGCATGCCTTATTTATCGTTCTGGTCGATATCACATCAGTACTTCAAAGAGAATTACAAACGTTTTTTTTCGTACTCTTTTTCGTACCCATAGAGTACTTAACGGTGTGATTTTTGATTCTTTGTACAAGGCCATTCTGGACTCCGTTTTGCTTGCCGTTTGCGCCGGCGTGCCTTATTTATCGTTCGGTCGATATCACATCGCACTTCAAAGAGAATTACAAACATTTTTTTCTTTCTTATTTTTGTACCCATAGAGTACTTAACGGTGTGATTCTCAAGCCTCCGTTTTTGCTTGCCGTTTGCGCCGGCGTGCCTTATTTATCATTCTAGTCTATATCACATCAGTACTTCAAAGAGAATTACAAACGTATTTTTTCGTACTCTTTTTTGTACCCATAGAGTACTTAACGGTGTGATTTTTGATTCCTTGTACATGGCCATTCTGGCCTCCGTTTTGCTTGCCGTTTGCGCCGGCGTGCCTTATTTATCGTTCTGGACGATATCACATCAGTACTTCAAAGAGAATTACAAACTTATTTTTTCGTACTCTTTTTTGTACCCATAGATTACTTAACGGTGTGATTTTTGATTCTTTGTAAAAGGTCATTCTGGCCTCCGTTTTGCTTGCCGTTCGCGCCGGCATGCCTTATTTATCGTTCTGGTCGATATCACATCAGTACTTCAAAGATAATTACAAACGTTTTTTTCGTACTCTTTTTCGTACCCATAGAGTACTTAACGGTGTGATTTTTGATTCTTTGTACAAGGCCATTCTGGACTCCGTTTTGCTTACCGTTTGAACCGGCGTGCCTTATTTATCGTTCTGGTCGATATCACATCAGTACTTCAAAGAGAATTACAAACGTTTTTTTCGTACTCTTTTTCGTACCCATAGAGTACTTAACGGTGTGATTTTTGATTCCTTGTACAAGGCCATTCTGGCCTCCGTTTTGCTTGCCGTTTGCGCCGGCGTGCCTTATTTATCGTTCTGGTCGATATCACATCAGTACTTCAAAGAGAATTACAAACATTTTTTTTTACTTTTACTTATTTTTGTACCCATAGAGTACTTAACGATGTGATTATGGCCTCCGTTTTGCTTGCCGTTTGCGCCGGCGTGCCTTATTTATCATTCTAGTCTATATCACATCGCACTTCAAAGAGAATTACAAACGTATTTTTTCGTACTCTTTTTTGTACCCATAGAGTACTTAACAGTGTGATTTTTGATTCCTTGTACATGGCCATTCTGGCCTCCGTTTTGCTTGCCGTTTGCGCCGGCGTGCCTTATTTATCGTTCTGGCCGATATCACATTAGTACTTCAAAGAGAATTACAAACATTTTTTTCGTACTCTTTTTTGTACCCACGAGTACTTAACGGTGTGATTTTTGATTCCTTGTACATGGCCATTCGGCCTCCGTTTTGCATGCCGTTTGCGCCGGCGTGCCTTATTTATCATTCGGTCGATATCACATCGCACTTCAAAGAGAATTACAAACGTTTTTATCATACTCTTTTTTGTACCCATAGAGTACTTAACGGTGTGATTTTTGATTCTTTGTACAAGGCCATTCTGGCCTCCGTTTTGCTTGCCGTTCGCGCCGGCATGCCTTATTTATCGTTCGGGTGATATCACATCGCACTTCAAAGAGAATTACAAACGTTTTTTTCGTACTCTTTTTCGTACCCATAGAGTACTTAACGGTGTGATTTTTGATTCTTTGTACAAGGCCATTCTGGACTCCGTTTTGCTTGCCGTTTGCGCCGGCGTGCCTTATTTATCGTTCTGGTCGATATCACATCAGTACTTCAAAGAGAATTACAAACATTTTTTTCTTTCTTATTTTTGTACCCATAGAGTACTTAACGGTGTGATTCTGGCCTCCGTTTTACTTGCCGTTTGCGCCGGCGTGCCTTATTTATCATTCTAGTCTATATCACATCAGTACTTCAAAGAGAATTACAAACGTATTTTTTCGTACTCTTTTTTGTACCCATAGAGTACTTAACGGTGTGATTTTTGATTCCTTGTACATGGCCATTCGGCCTCCGTTTTGCTTGCCGTTTGCGCCGGCGTGCCTTATTTATCGTTCGGACGATATCACATCGCACTTCAAAGAGAATTACAAACTTATTTTTTCGTACTCTTTTTTGTACCCATAGATTACTTAACGGTGTGATTTTTGATTCTTTGTAAAAGGTCATTCGGCGTCTCCGTTTTGCTTGCCGTTTGCGCCGGCATGCCTTATTTATCGTTCGGTCGATATCACATCAGTACTTCAAAGATAATTACAAACGTTTTTTTCGTACTCTTTTTCGTACCCATAGAGTACTTAACGGTGTGATTTTTGATTCTTTGTACAAGGCCATTCTGGACTCCGTTTTGCTTACCGTTTGAACCGGCGTGCCTTATTTATCGTTCTGGTCGATATCACATCAGTACTTCAAAGAGAATTACAAACATTTTTTTTCTTTCTTATTTTTGTACCCATAGAGTACTTATCGGTGTGATTCTGGCCTCCGTTTTGCTTGCCGTTTGCGCCGGCGTGCCTTATTTATCATTCTAGTCTATATCACATCAGTACTTCAAAGAGAATTACAAACGTATTTTTTCGTACTCTTTTTTGTACCCATAGAGTACTTAACGGTGTGATTTTTGATTCCTTGTACATGGCCATTCTGGCCTCCGTTTTGCTTGCCGTTTGCACCGGCGTGCCTTATTTATCGTTCTGGTCGATATCACATCAGTACCTCTAAGAGAATTACAAACGTATTTTTTCGTACTCTTTTTTGTACCCATAGAGTACTTAACGGTGTGATTTTTGATTCCTTGTACAAGGCCATTCTGGCCTCCGTTTTGCTTGCCGTTTGCGCCGGCGTGCCTTATTTATCGTTCTGGTCGATATCACATCAGTACTTCAAAGAGAATTACAAACGTTTTTTTTCGTACTCTTTTTTGTACCCATAGAGTACTTAACGGTGTGATTTTTGAATCCTTGTACAAGGCCATTCTGGCCTCCGTTTTGCTTGCCGTTTGCGCCGGCGTGCCTTATTTATCGTTCTGGTCGATATCACATCAGTTCTTCAAAGAGAATTACAAACGTTTTTTTTCGTAACTTTTTTTGTACCCATAGTGTACTTAACGGTGTGATTTTTGATTCCTTGTACAAGGCCATTCTTTCCCCCGTTTTGCTTGCCGTTTGCGCCGGCGTGCCTTATTTATCGTTCTGGTCGATAACACATTAGTACTTCAATGAGAATTACAAACGTTTTTTTCGTACTTTGTTTTGTACCCATAGAGTACTTAACGGTGTGATTTTTGATTCCTTGTACAAGGCCATTCTGACCTCCGTTTTGCTTGCCGTTTGCGCCGGCGTACCTTATTTATCGTTCTGGTCGATATCACATCAGTACTTCAAAGAGAATTACAAACATTTTTTTCGTACTCTTTTTTGTACCCATAGAGTACTTAACGGTGTGATTTTTGATTCCTTGTATAAGGCCATTCTGTCCCCCGTTTTGCTTGCCGTTTGCGCCGGCGTGCCTTATTTATCGTTCTGGTCGATAACACTTCAGTACTTCAAAGAGAATTACAAACGTTTTTTTTCGTACTTTGTTTTGTACCCATAGAGTACTTAACGGTGTGACTTTTGATTCCTTGTACAAGGCCATTCTGACCTCCGTTTTGCTTGCCGTTTGCGCCGGCGTACCTTATTTATCGTTCTGGTCGATATCACATCAGTACTTCAAAGAGAATTACAAACGTTTTTTTCGTACTTTTTTTGTACCAATAGAGTACTTAACGGTGTGATTTTCTATTCCTTGTACAAGGCCATTCTGGCCTCCGTTTTGCTTGCCGTTTGTGCCGGCATGCCTTATTTATCGTTCTGGTCGAAATCACATCAGTACTTCAAAGAGAATTACAAACGTTTTTTTCGTACTATTTTTTGTACCCATAAAGTACTTAACGGTGTGATTTTTGATTCCTTGTAAAGGCCATTCTGGCCTCCGTTTTGCTTGCCGTTTGCGCCGGCATGCCTTATTTATCGTTCTGGTCGATATCACATCAGTACTTCAAAGAGAATTACAAACATTTTATTTCGTACTTATTTTTGTACCCATAGAGTACTTAACGGTGTGATTCTGGCCTCTGTTTTGCTTGCCGTTTGCGCCGGCGTGCCTTATTTATCGTTCTGGTCGATATCACATCAGTACTTCAAAGAGAATTACAAACGTATTTTTTCGTACTCTCTTTTGTACCCGTAGAGTACTTAACGGTGTGATTTTTGATTCCCTGTACAAGGCCATTCTGGCCTCCCCATTTTGCTTGCCGTTTGCGCCGGCGTGCCTTATTTATCGTTTTGGTCGATATCACATCAGTACTTCAAAGAGAATTACCAACGTATTTTTTCGTACTCTTTTTTGTACCCATAGAGTACTTAACGGTGTGATTTTTGATTCCTTGTACAAGGCCATTCTGGCCTCCGTTTTGCTTGCCGTTTGCGCCGGTGTGCCTTATTTATCGTTCGGTCGATATCACATCGCATTCAAAGAGAATTACAAACGTTTTTTTCGTACTCTTTTTTGTACCCATAGAGTACTTAACGGTGTGATTTTTGATTCCTTGTACAAGGCCATTCTGGCCTCCGTTTTGCTTGCCGTTTGCGCCGGCGTGCCTTATTAATCGTTCTGGTCGATAACACATCAGTACTTCAATGAGAATTACGAATGTTTTTTTTCATACTTTGTTTTGTACCCATAGAGTACTTAACGGTGTGATTTTTGATTCCTTGTACAAGGCCATTCTGACCTCCGTTTTGTTTCCGTTTGCGCCGGCGTACCTTATTTATCGTTCTGGTCGATATCACATCAGTACTTCAAAGAGAATTACAAACGTTTTTTTCGTACTCTTTTTTGTACCCATAGAGTACTTAACGGTGTGATTTTTGATTCCTTGTACAAGGCCATTCTGGCCTCCGTTTTGCTTGCCGTTTGTGCCGGCATGCCTTATTTATCGTTCTGGTCGATATCACATCAGTACTTCAAAGAGAATTACAAACGTTTTTTTTCGTACTATTTTTTGTTCCCATAGAGTACTTAACGGTGTGATTTTTTATTCCTTGTACAAGGCCATTCGGGCCTCCGTTTTGCTTGCCCTTTGCGCCGGCGTGCCTTATTCATCGTTCTGGTCGATATCACATCAGTACTTCAAAGAGAATTACAAACATTTTTTTTCGTACTTATTTTTGTACCCATAGAGTACTTAACGGTGTGATTCTGGCCTCTTTTTTGCTTGCCGTTTGCGACGGCGTGCCTTATTTATCGTTCTGGTCGATATCACATCACTACTTCAAAGAGAATTACAAACGTATTTTTTCGTACTCTTTTTTGTACTCATAGAGTACTTAACGGTGTGATTTTTGATTCCCTGTACAAGGCCATTCTGGCCTCGGTTTTTCTTGCCGTTTGCGCCGGCGTGCCTTATTTATCGTTCGGTCGATAACACATCGTACTTCAATGAGAATTACAAACTTTTTTTTCATACTTTGTTTTGTACCCATAGAGTACTTAACGGTGTGATTTTTGAGTCCTTGTACAAGGCCATCCCGACCCCGTTTTGCTTGCCGTTTGTGCCGGCGTACCTTATTTATCGTTCTGGTCGATACCACATCAGTACTTCAAAGAGAATTACAAACGTTTTTTTCATACTTTTTTTCGTACCCATAGAGTACTTAACTGTGTGAATTTTGATTCCTTGTACAAGGCCATTCTGGCCTACGTTTTGCTGGCCATTTGCGCCGGCGTGCCTTATTTATCGTTCGGGCGATATCACATCGCATACTTCAAAGAGAATTACAAACGTTTTTTTTCGTAGTTATTTTCGTACCCATAGAGTACTTAACTCGTGTGATTTTTGATTCCTTGTACAAGGCCATTCTGGCCTCCATTTTGCTTGCCGTTTGCGACGGCGTGCCTTATTTATCGTTCTGGTCGATATCACATCACTACTTCAAAGAGAATTACAAACGTATTTTTTCGTACTCTTTTTTGTACTCATAGAGTACTTAACGGTGTGATTTTTGATTCCCTGTACAAGGCCATTCTGGCCTCGGTTTTTCTTGCCGTTTGCGCCGGCGTGCCTTATTTATCGTTCTTGTCGATAACACATCAGTACTTCAATGAGAATTACAAACTTTTTTTTTCATACTTTGTTTTGTACCCATAGAGTACTTAACGGTGTGATTTTTGAGTCCTTGTACAAGGCCATCCTGACCCCCGTTTTGCTTGCCGTTTGTGCCGGCGTACCTTATTTATCGTTCTGGTCGATACCACATCAGTACTTCAAAGAGAATTACAAACGTTTTTTTCATACTTTTTTTCGTACCCATAGAGTACTTAACTGTGTGAATTTTGATTCCTTGTACAAGGCCATTCTGGCCTACGTTTTGCTGGCCGTTTGCGCCGGCGTGCCTTATTTATCGTTCTGGGCGATATCACATCAGTACTTCAAAGAGAATTACAAACGTTTTTTTTCGTAGTTTTTTTTCGTACCCATAGAGTACTTAACTGTGTGATTTTTGATTCCTTGTACAAGGCCATTCTGGCCTCCATTTTGCTCGCCGTTTGCGCCGACGTGCCTTATTTATCGTTCGGTCGATATCACATCGGTACTTCAAAGATAATTACAAACTTTTTTTCGTACTTTTTTCCGTACCCATAGAGTACTTAACGTGTGATTTTTGATTCCTTGTACAAGGCCATTCTCGCCTCCGTTTTCCTTGCCGTTTCCGCCGGCGTGCCTTATTTATCGTTCGGTCGATATCACATCGCATTTCAAAGAGAATTACAAACGTTTTTTTCGTACTTTTTTTGTACCCATAGAGTACTTAACGGTGTGATTTTTGATTCCTTGTACAAGCCATTCTGGCCTCCGTTTTGCTTGCCGTTTGCGCCGGCGTGCCTTATTTATCGTTCTGGTCGATATCACATCAGTACTTCAAAGAGAATTACAAACATTTTTTTTCGTACTTATTTTTGTACCCATAGAGTACTTAACGGTTTGATTATGGCCTCTGTTTTGCTTGCCATTTGCGCCGGCGTGCCTTATTTATCGTTCAGGTCGATATCACATCAGTACTTCAAAGAGAATTAAAAACGTATTTTTTCGTACTCTTTTTTGTACCCATAGAGTACTTAACGGTGTCATTTTTGATTCCCTGTACAAGGCCATTCTGGCCTCCGTTTTGCTTGCCGTTTGCACCGGCGTGCCTTATTTATCGTTCTGGTCGATATCACATCAGTACTTCAAAGAGAATTACAAACGTTTTTTTTTCATACTTTTTTTCGTACCCATAGAGTACTTAACGTGTGATTTTTGATTCCTTGTACAAGGCCATTCTGGCCTCCGTTTTGCTTGCCGTTTGCGCCGGCGTGCCTTATTTATCGTTCGGGCGATATCAAATCGTACTTCAAAGAGAATTACAAACGTTATTTTCCGTACTTTTTTTCATAGCCATAGAGTACTTAACTGTGTGATTTTTGATTCCTTGTACAAGGTCATTCTGGCCTCCATTTTGCTTGCCGTTTGCGCCGGCGTGCCTTATTTATCGTTCTGGTCGATATCACATCAATACTTCAAAGAGAATTACAAACGTTTTTTTTCGTACTTTTTTTTTCGTACCCATTGAGTACTTAACGTCGTGTGATTTTTGATTCCTTGTACAAGGCCATTCTGGCCTCCGTTTTGCTTGCCGTTTCCGCCGGCGTGCCTTATTTATCGTTCTGGTCGATATTACATCAGTACTTCAAAGAGAATTACAAACGTTTTTTTTCGTACTCTTTTTTGTACCCATAGAGTACTTAACAGTGTGATTTTTGATTCTTTGTACAAGGCCATTCTGGCCTACGTTTTGCTTGCCGTTTGCACCGCGCGTGCCTTATTTATCGTTCTGGTCGATATCACATCAGTACTTCAAAGAGAATTTCAAACATTTTTTTTCGTACTTATTTTTGTACCTATAGAGTACTTAACGGTGTGATTCTGGCCTCTATTTTGCATGCCGTTTGCGCCGGTGTGCCTTATTTATCGTTCTGGTCGATATCACATCAGTACTTCAAAGAGAATTACAAACGTATTTTTTTGTAGTCTTTTTTGTACCCATAGAGTACTTAACGGTGTGATTTTTGATTCCCTGTACAAGGCCATTCTGGCCTCCGTTTTGCTTGCCGTTTGCGCCGGCATGCCTTATTTATCGTTCTGGTCGATATCACATCAGTACTTCAAAGAGAATTACACACGTATTTTTTCGTACTCTTTTTTGTACCCATAGAGTACTTAACGGTGTGATTTTTGATTCCTTGTACAAGGCCGTTCTGGCCTCCATTTTACTTGCCGTTTGCGCCGTCGTGTCTTATTTATCGTTCTGGTCGATATCACATCAGTACTTCAAGGAGAATTACAAACGTTTTTTTTCGTACTGTTTTTTGTACCCATAGAGTACTTAACGGTGTGATTTTTGATTCCTTGTACAAGGCCATTCTGGCCTCCGTTTTGCTTGCCGTTTCGCCGGCGTGCCTTATTTATCGTTCTGGTCGATATCACATTAGTACTTCAAAGAGATTTACAAAAGTTTTTTTTCGTACTCTTTTTTGTACCCATGGAGTACTTAATGGTATGATTTTTGATTCCTTGTACAAGGCCATTCTGGCCTTAGTTTTGCTTGCCGTTTGCGCCGGCGTGCCTTATTTATCGTTCTGGTCGATAACACATCAGTACTTCAATGAGAATTACAAACGTTTTTTTTCGTACTTTGTTTTGGACCTATAGAGTACTTAACGGTGTGATTTTTGATTCCTTGTACAAGGCCATTCTGACCTCCGTTTTGCTTGCCGTTTGCGCCGGCGTACCTTATTTATCGTTCTGGTCGATACCACATCAGTACTTCAAAGAGAATTACAAACGTTTTATTTTCATACTTTTTTTCGTACCCATAGAGTACTTAACTGTGTGATTTTTGATTCCTTGTACAAGGCCATTCGGCCTCCGTTTTGCTTGCCGTTTGCGCCGGCGTGCCTTATTTATCGTTCGGTCGATATCACATCGGTACTTCAAAGAGAATTACAAACGTTTTTTTCGTACTTTTTTTCGTACCCATAGAGTACTTAACGGTGTGATTTTTGATTCCTTGTACAAGGCCATTCGGCCTCCATTTGCTTGCCGTTTGCGCCGGCGTGCCTTATTTATCGTTCGGTCGATATCACATCAATACTTCAAAGAGAATTACAAACGTTTTTTTTCGTACTTTTTTTTTATACCCATTGAGTACTTAACTCGTGTGATTTTTGATTCCTTGTACAAGGCCATTCGGCCTCCGTTTTGCTTGCCGTTTCGCCGGCGTGCCTTATTTATCGTTCGGTCGATATTACATCGGTACTTCAAAGAGAATTACAAACGTTTTTTTTCGTACTTTTTTTGTACCCATAGAGTACTTAACGTGTGATTTTTGATTCCTTGTACAAGGCCATTCGGCCTACGTTTTGCTTGCCGTTTGCACCGGCGTGCCTTATTTATCGTTCGGTCGATATCACATCGGTACTTCAAAGAGAATTTCAAACATTTTTTTTCGTACTTTTTTTGTACCCATAGAGTACTTAACGGTGTGATTCTTGTACAAGGCCATTCTATTTTTTTGCATGCCGTTTGTGCCGGTGTGCTTTATTTATCATTCTGGTCGATATCACATCTGTAATTCAAAGATAATTACAAACGTTTTTTTTGTAGTTTTTTATGTACCCATAGAGTACTTAACGGTGTGTTTTTTGATTCCTTGTACAAGGCCATTCGGGCCTCCATTTTGCTTGCCGTTTGCGCCGGCATGCCTTATTTATCGTTCTGGTCGATATCACATCAGTACTTCAAAGAGAATTACAAACGTTTTTTTTCGTACTCTTTTTTGTACCCATAGAGTACTTAACGGTGTGATTTTTGATTCCTTGTACAAGGCCATTCTGGGCCTGGCCTCCGTTTTGCTTGCCGTTTGCGCCGGCGTGTCTTATTTATCGTTCTGGTCGATATCACATCAGTACTTCAAGAGAATTACAAACGTTTTTTTTCGTACTTTTTTTGTACCCATAGAGTACTTAACGGTGTGATTTTTGATTCCTTGTACAAGGCCATTCGGCCTCCGTTTTGCTTGCCGTTTGCGCCGGCGTGCCTTATTTATCGTTCGGTCGATATCACATCGTACTTCAAAGAGAATTACAAACGTTTTTTTTCGTACTTTTTTTGTACCCATGGAGTACTTAATGGTATGATTTTTGATTCCTTGTACAAGGCCATTCGGCCTCCGTTTTGCTTGCCGTTTGCGCCGGCGTGCCTTATTTATCGTTCGGTCGATAACACATCGGTACTTCAATGAGAATTACAAACGTTTTTTTTCGTACTTTTTTTGTACCCATAGAGTACTTAACGGTGTGATTTTTGATTCCTTGTACAAGGCCATTCGACCTCCGTTTTGCTTGCCGTTTGCGCCGGCGTGCCTTATTTATCGTTCGGTCGATATCACATCGGTACTTCAAAGAGAATTACAAACGTTTTTTTTTCGTACTTTTTTTCGTACCCATAGAGTACTTAACTCGTGTGATTTTTGATTCCTTGTACAAGGCCATTCGGCCTCCGTTTTGCTTGCCGTTTGCGCCGGCGTGCCTTATTTATCGTTCGGTCGATATCACATCGGTACTTCAAAGAGAATTACAAACGTTTTTTTCATACTTTTTTTCCGTACCCATAGAGTACTTAACGTGTGATTTTTGATTCCTTGTACAAGGCCATTCGGCCTCCGTTTTGCTTGCCGTTTGCGCCGGCGTGCCTTATTTATCGTTCGGTCGATATCACATCGGTACTTCAAAGAGAATTACAAACGTTTTTTTTCGTACTTTTTTTGTACCCATAGAGTACTTAACGGTGTGATTTTTGATTCCTTGTACAAGGCATTCGGCCTCCGTTTTGCTTGCCGTTTGCGCCGGCGTGCCTTATTTATCGTTCTGGTCGATATCACATCAGTACTTCAAAGAGAATTACAAATGTTTTTTTTCGTACTTTTTTTCGTACCCATAGAGTACTTAATTGTGTGATTTTTGATTCCTTGTACAAGGCCATTCTGGCCTCCGTTTTGCTTGCCGTTTGCGCCGGCGTGCCTTATTTATCGTTCGGTCGATATCACATCGCACTTCAAAGAGAATTACAAACGTTTTTTTCGTACTTTTTTTCGTACCCATAGAGTACTTAACGTGTGATTTTTGATTCCTTGTACAAGGCCATTCGGCCTCCGTTTTGCTTGCCGTTTGCGCCGGCGTGCCTTATTTATCGTTCGGTCGATATCACATCGGTACTTCAAAGAGAATTACAAACGTATTTTTCGTACTTTTTTTGTACCCATAGAGTACTTAACGTGTGATTTTTGATTCCTTGTACAAGGCCATTCGGCCTCCGTTTTGCTTGCCGTTTGCGCCGGCGTGCCTTATTTATCGTTCGGTCGATATCACATTAGTACTTCAAAGAGAATTACAAACGTTTTTTTTCGTACTTTTTTTGTACCCATAGAGTACTTAACGTGTGATTTTTGATTCCTTGTACAAGGCCATTCTGGCCTCCGTTTTGCTTGCCGTTTGTGCCGGCGTGCCTTTTTTATCGTTCTGGTCGATAACACATCAGTACTTTGATAGCAAACCGATTGTAGGATCTAGATCAAAGCTTCGACTTTTATTGATTCAGCAATTGACTAAAGCTTATACGAATTCGAGCTAGGGTTTTTCGATCTGATTGTATAAAACGTGGACTATTTGGAAATAAAACGAAAGTAACAACAATAATCAATCTCTGATTATTGCCTCGTGATAATCCTATCTCAGGAAAACCACCCAACTATTCTATCTCAGAATAATTGAAAGAAACTCCAATCTCTGAAAAGTTTCTCGATTTAAAAACTAAGGTTTAATCTCCAAAATAATCTCGATAATATTTCAATTCGGCAACTATAAATAGCATAGCAAATAGAAAACCTAATTCCTAAGGAAATGCTAGGCGCCACTTTATCGGTTGGGCCTTAATGATTACTTCCTAAATAAAAAGCCTAATTAAAAATAGCATAATTAAAAGTCCATAAAACAATCTGAATTTAATAAGAACAGGCGTCCCACACTTGGGCTTCAGCTCATCAAGCCCAATCAGCAACGAATAGGCTTAAAGTAGTTGGATCATCAATCCTCAAAGCCTCATTCTCCTTTCCAACGTCTTGGACCAGCTTTGCATAAGCTTCTCGAGCCTTCTTCTCTTGAAAACGTGTAATAGGTCCATCTCGAACAATAATAGGATCCTTGGGCTTGTGAATGCTTGGCTGATCATCTTGGATTGCATCAACTTCAATGAGAATTACAAACGTTTTTTTCGTACTTCGTTTTGTACCCATAGAGTACTTAACGGTGTGATTTTTGATTCCTTGTACAAGGCCATTCTGACCTCCGTTTTGCTTGCCGTTTGCGCCGGCGTGCCTTATTTATAGTTCTGGTCGATATCACATCGGTACTTCAAAGAGAATTACAAACGTTTTTTTTCGTACTTTTTTTCGTACCCATAGAGTACTTAATTGTGTGATTTTTGATTCCTTGTACAAGGCCATTCGGCCTCCGTTTTGCTTGCCGTTTGCGCCGGCGTGCCTTATTTATCGTTCGGGCGATATCACATCGCACTTCAAAGAGAATTACAAACGTTTTTTTTTCGTACTTTTTTTTGTACCCATAGAGTACTTAACGTGTGATTTTTGATTCCTTGTACAAGGCCATTCGGCCTCCGTTTTGCTTGCCGTTTGCGCCGGCGTGCCTTATTTATCGTTCGGTCGATATCACATCGGTACTTCAAAGAGAATTACAAACGTTTTTTTCGTACTTTTTTTCGTACCCAAAGAGTACTTAACGTGTGATTTTTGATTCCTTGTACAAGGCCATTCGGCCTCCGTTTTGCTTGCCGTTTGCGCCGGCGTGCCTTATTTATCGTTCGGTCGATATCACATCGGTACTTCAAAGAGAATTACAAACGTTTTTTTCGTACTTTTTTTGTACCCATAGAGTACTTAACGGTGTGATTTTTGATTCCTTGTACAAGGCCATTCGGCCTCCGTTTTGCTTGCCGTTTGCGCCGGCGTGCCTTATTTATCGTTCGGTCGATATCACATCGGTACTTCAAAGAGAATTACAAATGTTTTTTTCGTACTTTTTTTGTACCCATAATGTACTTAACGGTGTGATTTTTGATTCCTTGTACAAGGCCATTCTGCCCTCCGTTTTGCTTGCCGTTTGCGCCGGCGTGCCTTATTTATCGTTACGGTCGATATCACATCGGTACTTCAAAGAGAATTACAAACGTTTTTTTTTTCGTACTTTTTTGTACCCATAGAGTACTTAACGGTGTGATTTTTGATTCCTTGTACAAGGCCATTCGGCCTCCGTTTTGCTTTGCCGTTTGCGCCGGCGTGCCTTATTTATCGTTCGGTCGATATCACATCGGTACTTCAAAGAGAATTACAAACGTTTTTTTTCGTACTTTTTTTGTACCCATAGAGTACTTAACGGTGTGATTTTTGATTCCTTGTACAAGGCCATTCGGCCTCCGTTTTGCTTGCCGTTTGCGCCGGCGTGCCTTATTTATCGTTCTGGTCGATATCACATCAGTACTTCAAAGAGAATTACAAACGTTTTTTTTGTACTTTTTTTTTGTACCCATAGAGTACTTAACGTGTGATTTTTTATTCCTTGTACAAGGCCATTCGGCCTCCGTTTTGCTTGCCGTTTGCGCCGGCGTGCCTTATTTATCGTTCTAGTCGATATCACATCAGTACTTCAAAGAGAATTACAAACGTTTTTTTCGTACTTTTTTTCGTACCCATAGAGTACTTAACTTTGTGATTTTTGATTCCTTGTACAAGGCCATTCTGGCCTCCGTTTTGCTTGCCGTTTGCGCCGGCGTGCCTTATTTATCGTTCGGTCGATATCACATCAGTACTTCAAAGAGAATTACAAACGTTTTTTTCGTACTTTTTTTGTACCCATAGAGTACTTAACGGTGTGATTTTTGATTCCTTGTACAAGGCCATTCTGACCTCCGTTTTGCTTGCCGTTTGCGCCGGCGTGCCTTATTTATCGTTCTGGTCGATATCACATCGGTACTTCAAAGAGAATTACAAACTTTTTTTTTCGTACTTTTTTTCGTACCCATAGAGTACTTAACGTGTGATTTTTGATTCCTTGTACAAGGCCATTCTGGCCTCCGTTTTGCTTGCCGTTTGCGCCGGCGTGCCTTATTAATCGTTCTGGTCGATATCACATCAGTACTTCAAAGAGAATTACAAACGTTTTTTTCGTACTTTTTTTGAACCCATAGAGTACTTAACGGTGTGATTTTTGATTCCTTGTACAAGGCCATTCGGCCTCCGTTTTGCTTGCCGTTTGCACCGGCGTGCCTTATTTATCGTTCGGTCGATATCACATCGGTACTTCAAAGAGAATTACAAACGTTTTTTTTCGTACTTTTTTTGTACCCATAGAGTACTTAACGGTGTGATTTTTGATTCCTTGTACAAGGTCATTCTCGGCCTCCGTTTTGCTTGCCGTTTGCGCCGGCGTGCCTTATTTATCGTTCGGTCGATATCACATCGGTACTTCAAAGAGAATTACAACGTTTTTTTTCGTACTTTTTTTGTACCCATAGAATACTTAACGGTGTGATTTTTGATTCTTTGTACAAGGCCATTCGACCTCCGTTTTGCTTGCCGTTTGCGCCGGCGTGCCTTATTTATCGTTCGGTCGATATCACATCGGTACTTCAAAGAGAATTACAAACGTTTTTTTTCGTACTTTTTTTCGTACCCATAGAGTACTTAACGTGTGATTTTTGATTCCTTGTACAAGGCCATTCTGGCCTCCGTTTTGCTTGCCGTTTGCGCCGGCGTGCCTTATTTATCGTTCGGTCGATATAAAATTAAGTACTTCAAAGAGAATTACAAACGTTTTTTTCGTACTTTTTTTCGTACCCGTAGAGTACTTAACTGTGTGATTTTTGATTCCTTGTACAAGGCCATTCGGCCTCCGTTTTGCTTTTCCGTTTGCGCCGGCGTGCCTTATTTATCGTTCGGTCGATATCACATCGGTACTTCAAAGAGAATTACAAACGTTTTTTTTCGTATTTTTTCGTACCCATAGAGTACTTAACTGTGTTATTTTTGATTCCTTGTACAAGGCCATTCTGACCTCCGTTTTGCTTGCCGTTTGCGCCGGCGTGCCTTATTTATCGTTCGTTCGATATCACATCAGCACTTCAAAGAGAATTACAAACATTTTTTTTCGTACTTTTTTTGTACCCATAGAGTATTTAACGGTGTGATTTTTGATTCCTTGTACAAGGCCATTCTGGCCTCCGTTTTGCTTGCCGTTTGCGCCGGCGTGCCTTATTTATCGTTCTGGTCGATATCACATCGGTACTTCAAAAAGAGAATTACAAACGTTTTTTTTCGTACTTTTTTTGTACCCATAGAGTACTTAACGTGTGATTTTTGATTCCTTGTACAAGACCATTCGGCCTCCGTTTTGCTTGCCGTTTGCGCCCGCGTGCCTTATTTATCGTTCGGTCGATATCACATCGGTACTTCAAAGAGAATTACAAATGTTTTTTTTCGTACTTTTTTTGTACCCATAGAGTACTTAACGGTGTGATTCCTTGTACAAGGCCATTCGGCCTCCGTTTTGCTTGCCGTTTGTGCCGGCGTGCCTTATTTATCGTTCTGGTCGATATCACATCAGTACTTCAAAGAGAATTACAAACGTTTTTTTCGTACTTTGTTTTGTACCCATAGAATACTTAACGGTGTGATTTTGATTCCTTGTACAAGGCAATTCTGACCTCCGTTTTGCTTGCCGTTTGCGCCGGCGTACCTTATTTATCGTTCTGGTCGATACCACATCAGTACTTCAAAGAGAATTACCAACGTTTTTTTCGTACTTTTTTTCGTACCCATAGAGTACTAAACTGTGTGATTTTTGATTCCTTGTACAAGGCCATTTTGCCTCCGTTTTGCTTGCCGTTTGCGCCGGCGTGCCTTATTTATCGTTCTGGTCGATATCACATCAGTACTTCAAAGAGAATTACAAACATTTTTTTTCATACATTTTTCGTACCCATAGAGTACTTAACTGTGTGATTTTTGATTCCTTGTACAAGGCCATTCTGGCCTCCGTTTTGCTTGCCGTTTGCGCCGGCGTGCCTTATTTATCTTCTGGTCGATACCACATCAGTATTTCAAAGAGAATTACAAACGTTTTTTTCCGTACTCTTTTTTGTACCCATAGAGTACTTAACGGTGGGATTTTTTATTCCTTGTACAAGGCCATTCTTGCCTCCGTTTTGCTTGCCGTTTGCGCCGGCGTTCCTTATTTATCGTTCTGGTCGTTATCACATCAGTACTACAAAGAGAATTACAAACGTTTTTTTTCGTACTCTTTTTTGTACCCATAGAGTAGTTAACAGTGTGATTTTGATTCCTTGTACAAGGCCATTCTGGCCTCCGTTTTGCTTGCCGTTTGCACCGGCGTGCCTTATTTATCGTTCGGTCGATATATCACATCGGTACTTCAAAGAGAATTACAAACGTTTTTTTTCGTACTTATTTTTGTACCCATAGAGTACTTAACGGTGTGATTTTTGATTCCTTGTACAAGGCCATTCGGCCTCCGTTTTGCTTGCCGTTTGTGCCGGCGTGCCTTATTTATCGTTCTGGTCGATATCACATCAGTACTTCAAAGAGAATTACAAACGTTTTTTTTCGTACTTTTTTTTGTACCCATAGAGTACTTAACGGTGTGATTTTTGATTCCTTGTACAAGGCCATTATGGCCTCCGTTTTGCTTGCCGTTTGCGCCGGCGTGCCTTATTTATCGTTCTGGTCGATATCACGTCAGTACTTCAAAGAGAATTACAAATCTTTTTTTTCGTACTTATTTTTGTACCCATAGAGTACTTAACGGTGTGATTTTTGATACCTTGTACAAGGCCATTCTGGCCTCCGTTTTGCTTGCCATTTGTGCCGGCATGCCTTATTTATCGTTCTGGTCGTTATCACATCAGTACTACAAAGAGAATTACAAACGTTTTTTTTCATACTCTTTTTTGTACCCATAGAGTACTTAATAGTGTGATTTTGATTCCTTGTACAAGGCCATTTTGGCCTCCGTTTTAGTAGCCGTTTGCACTGGCGTGCCTTATTTATCGTTCTGGTCGATATCACATCAGTACTTCAAAGAGAATTACAAACGTTTTTTTTCGTACTTATTTTTGTACCCATAGAGTACTTAACGGTGTGATTCTGGCCTCCCTTTTGCTTGCCGTTTGTGCCGGCATGCCTTATTTATCGTTCTGGTCGATATCACATCAGTACTTCAAAGAGAATTACAAACGTTTTTTTTCATACTTTTTTTTGAACCCATAGAGTACTTAACGGTGTGATTTTTGATACCTTGTGCAAGGCCATTCTAGCCTCCGTTTTGCTTGCCGTTTGCGCCGGTGTACCTTATTTAACGTTCTGGTCGTTATCACATCAGTACTACAAAGAGAATTACAAATGTTTTTTTTCGTACTCTTTTTTGTACCCATAGAGTACTTAACAGTGTGATTCCTTGTACAAGGCCATACTGGCCTCCGTTTTGCTTGCCGCTTGCGCCGGCGTCCTTTATTTATCGTTCTGGTCGATATCACATCAGTACTTCAAGAGAATTACAAACTTTTTTTTTTGTACTTTTTTTTGTACCCATAGAGTACTTAACGGTGTGATTCTGGCCACCGTTTTGCTTGCCATTTGCGCCGGCGTGCCTTATTTATCGTTCTGATCGATATCACATCAGTATTTCAAAGAGAATTACAAACATTTTTTATCGTACTTTTTTTTGTACCCAAAGAGTACTTAACGGTGTAATTTTTGATACCTTGTACAAGGCCAATCTGGCCTCCGTTTTGCTTGCCGTTTGCACCGGCGTGCCTTATTTATCGTTCTGGTCGATATCACGTCAGTACTTCAAAGAGAATTACAAACGTTTTTTTCGTACTTTTTTTTCGTACTTAACGGTGTGATTTTCGATATATTGTACAAGGCCATTCTGGCCTCCGTTTTGCTTGCCGTTTGTGCCGGCATGCCTTATTTATCGTTCTGGTCGATATCACGTCAGTACTTCAAAGAGAATTACAAACGTTTTTTTCGTACTTTTTTTTCGTACCCATAGAGTACTTAACGGTGTGATTTTCGATATATTGTACAAGGCCATTCTGGCCTCCGTTTTGCTTGCCGTTTGTGCCGGCATGCCTTATTTATCGTTCTGGTCGATATCACATCAGTACTTCAAAGAGAATTAAAAATCTTTTTTTTCATACTTTTTTTCATACCCATAGAGTACTTAACTGTGTGATTTTTGATTCCTTGTACAAGTGCATTCTGGCCACCGTTTTGCTTGCCGTTTGCGCCGGTGTGCCTTATTTATCGTTCTGGTCGATATCACATCAGTACTTCAAAGAGAATTACAAACGTTTTTTTCGTACCCATAGAGTACTTAACTGTGTGATTTTTGATTCCTTGTACAAGGCCATTCTGGCCTACGTTTTGCTTGCAGTTTGCGCCGGCGTGCCTTATTTATCTTCTGGTCGATACCACATCAGTACTTCAAAGAGAATTACAAACGTTTTTTTTCGTACTCTTTTTGTAACCATAGAGTACTTAACGGTGTGATTTTTGATTCCTTGTACAAGGCCATTCTTGCCTCCGTTTTGCTTGCCGTTTGCACCGGCGTACCTTATTTATCGTTCTGGTCGTTATCACATCAGTACTACAAAGAGAATTACAAACATTTTTTTTCCTACTCTTTTTTGTACCCATAGAGTACTTAACGGTGTGATTTTTGATTCCTTGTACAAGGCCATTATGGCCTCCGTTTTGCTTGCCATTTGCGCCGGCGTGCCTTATTTATCGTTCTGGTCGATATCACATTAGTACTTCAAAGAGAATTACAAACGTTTTTTTTTCGTACTTATTTTTGTACCCATAGAGTACTTAACGGTGTGATTCTGGCCTCCGTTTTGCTTGCCGTTTGTGCCGGCGTGCCTTATTTATCGATCTGGACGATATCACATCAGTACTTCAAAGAGAATTACAAACGTTTTTTTTCGTACTTTTTTTTGTACCCATAGAGTACTTAACGGTGTGATTTTTGATACCGTGTACAAGGCCATTCTGGCCTCCGTTTTGCTTGCCGTTTGCACCGGCGTGCCTTATTTATCGTTCTGGTCGATATCACATCAGTACTTCAAAGAGAATTAAAAATGTTTTTTTTTCGTACTTATTTTTGTACCCATAGAGTACTTAACGGTGTGATTTTTGATACCTTGTACAAGGCCATTCTGGCCTCCGTTTTGCTTGCCGTTTGTGCCAGCGTGCCTTATTTATCGTTCTGGTCGTTATCACATCAGTACTACAAAGAGAATTACATACGTTTTTTTTCGTACTCTTTTTTGTACCCATAGAGTACTTTACAGTGTGATTTTTGATTACTTGTACAAGGCCATTCTGGCCTCCGTTTGGCTTGCCGTTTGGGCCGGCGTGCCTTATTTATCGTTCTGGTCGATATCACATCAGTACTTCAAAGATAATTACAAACATTTTTTCGTACTTATTTTTGTAACCATAGAGTACTTAACGGTGTGATTCTGGACTCCGTTTTGCTTGTCGTTTGTGCCGGCGTGCCTTATTTATCGTTCTGGTCGATATCACATCAGTACTTCAAAGAGAATTACAAACGTTTTTTTTCGTACTTTGTTTTGTACCCATAGAATACTTAACGGTGTGATTTTTGATTCCTTGTACAAGGCAATTCTGACCTCCGTTTTGCTTGCCGTTTGCGCCGGCGTACCTTATTTATCGTTCTGGTCGATACCACATCAGTACTTCAAAGAGAATTACCAACGTTTTTTTCTCTCGTACCCATAGGGTACTTAACTGTGTGATTTTTGATTCCTTGCACAAGGCCATTTTGGCCTCCGTTTTGCTTGCCATTTGCGCCGGTGTGCCTTAATTATCGTTCTGGTCGATATCACATCAGTACTTCAAAGATAATTACAAACGTTTTTTTTCGTACATTTTTTCATACCCATAGAGTACTTAACTGTGTGATTTTTGATTCCTTGTAAAAGGCCATTCTGGCCTCCATTTTGCTTGCCGTTTGCGCCGGCATGCCTTATTTATCTTCTGGTCGATACCACATCAGTACTTCAAAGATAATTACAAACGTTTTTTTTCGTACATTTTTTCGTACCCATAGAGTACTTAACTTTTTGATTTTTGATTCCTTGTAAAAGGCCATTCTGGCCTCCGTTTTGCTTGCCGTTTGCGCCGGCGTGCCTTATTTATCTTCTGGTCGATACCACATCAGTATTTCAAAGAGAATTACAAACGTTTTTTTTTCGTACTCTTTTTTGTACCCATAGAGTACTTAACGGTGTGATTTTTGATTCCTTGTACAAGGCCATTCTTGCCTCCGTTTTGCTTGCCGTTTGCGCCGGCGTGCCTTATTTATCGTTCTGGTCGTTATCACATCAGTATTACAAAGAGAATTACAAACATTTTTTTTGTACTCTTTTTTGTACCCATAGAGTACTTAACAGTGTGATTTTTGATTCCTTGTACAAGGCCATTCTGGCCTCCGTTTTGCTTGCCGTTTGCGCCGGCGTGCCTTATTTATCGTTCTGGTCGATATCACATCAGTACTTCAAAGAGAATTACAAACGTTTTTTTTTGTACTTATTTTTGTACCCATAGAGTACATAACGGTGAGATTTTGGCCTCCGTTTTGCTTGCCGTTTGTGCCGGCGTGCCTTATTTATCGTTCTGGTCGATATAACATCAGTACTTCAAAGAGAATTACAAACATTTTTTTTCGTACTTTTTTTTGTACCCATAGAGTACTTAACGCTGATATTTTTGATACCTTGTACAATGCCATTCTGGCCTCCGTTTTGCTTGCCGTTTGCGCCGGCGTGCCTTATTTATCGTTCTGGTCGATATCACGTCAGTACTTCAAAGAGAATTACAAATGTTTTTTTCGTACTTATTTTTGTACCCATATAGTACTTAACGGTGTGATTTTTGATACCTTGTACAAGGTCATTCTGGCCTCCGTTTTGCTTGCCGTTTTTGCCGGCGTGCCTTATTTATCGTTCTGGTCGTTATCACATCAGTACTACAAAGAGAATTACAAATGTTTTTTTTCGTACTCTTTTTTGTACCCATAGAGTACTTAACAGTGTGATTTTTGATTCTTTGTACAAGGCCATTCTGGCCTTCGTTTTGCTTGCCGTTTGCGCCGGCGTGCCTTATTTATCGTTCTGGTCGATATCACATCAGTACTTCAAAGAGAATTACAAACATTTTTTTTCGTACTTATTTTTGTACCCATAGAGTACTTAACGGTGTGATTCTGGCCTCCGTTTTGCATGCCGTTTGTGCCGGCGTGCCTTATTTATCGTTCTGGTCGATATCACATCAGTACTTCAAAGAGAATTACAAACGTTTTTTTTCGTACTTTTTTTTGAACCCATAGAGTACTTAACGGTGTGATTTTTGATACCTTGTACAAGGCCATTCTGGCCTCCGTTTTGCTTGCCGTTTGCGCCGGCGTGCCTTATTTATCGTTCTGGTCGATATCACGTCAGTACTTCAAAGAGAATTGCAAACGTTTTTTTTCATACTTTTTTTTGTACCCATAGAGTACTTAACGGTATGATTTTTGATACCTTGTACAAGGCCATTCTGGCCTCCGTTTTGCTTGCCGTTTGCGCCGGCGTGCCTTATTTATCGTTCTGGTCGATATCACGTCAGTACTTCAAAGAGAATTACAAATGTTTTTTTTCGTACTTATTTTTGTACCCATAGAGTACTTAACGGTGTGATTTTTGATACCTTGTACAAGGCCATTCTTGCCTCCGTTTTGATTGCCGTTTGTGCCGGCGTGCCTTATTTATCGTTCTGGTCGTTATCACATCAGTACTACAAAGAGAATTACAAACGTTTTTTTTCGTACTTTTTTTTGAACCCATAGAGTACTTAACGGTGTGATTTTTGATACCTTGTACAAGGCCATTCTGGCCTCCGTTTTGCTTGCCGTTTGCGCCGGCATACCTTATTTATCGTTCTGGTCGTTATCACATCAGTACTACAAAGAGAATTACAAACCTTTTTTTTCGTACTCTTTTTTGTACCCATAGAGTACTTAATAGTGTGATTTTTGATTCCTTGTACAAGGCCATACTGGCCTCTGTTTTGCTTGCCGTTTGCGCCGGCGTGCCTTATTTATCGTTCTGGTCGATATCACATCAGTATTTCAAAGAGAATTACAAACGCTTTTTTTCGTACTTATTTTTGTACCCATAGAGTACTTAACGGTGTGATTCTGGCCTCCGTTTTGCTTGCCGTTTGCGCCGGCGTGCCTTATTTATCGTTCTGGTCGATATCACATCAGTATTTCAAAGAGAATTACAAACGTTTTTTTTCGTACTTTTTTTTGTACCCATAGAGTACTTAACGGTGTGATTTTTGATACCTTGTACAAGGCCATTCTGGCCTCCGTTTTTCTTGCCGTTTGCGCCGGCGTGCCTTATTTATCGTTCTGGTCGATATCACATCAGTTCTTCAAAGAGAATTACAAACATTTTTTTCGTAACTTTTTTTGTACCCATAGAGTACTTAACGGTGTGAATTTTGATACCTTGTATAAGGCCATTCTGGCCTCCGTTTTGCTTGCCGTTTGCGCCGGCGTGCCTTACTTATCGTTCTGGTCGATATCACATCAATACTTCAAAGTGAATTACAAACGTTTTTTTCCGTACCCATAGAGTACTTAACTGTGTGATTTTTGATTCCTTGTACAAGGCCATTCTGGCCTCCGTTTTGCTTGCCGTTTGCGGCGGCGTGCTTTATTTATCGTTCTGGTCGATATCACATTAGTACTTCAAAGAGAATTACAAACGTTGTTTTTCGTACTTTTTTTGTACCCATAGAGTATTTAACGGTGTGATTTTTGATTCCTTGTACAAGGCCATTTTGGCCTCCGTTTTGCTTGCCGTTTGCGCCGGCGTGCCTTATTTATCATTCTGGTCGATATCACATCAGTACTTCAAAGAGAATTACAAACGTTTTTTTCATACTCTTTTTTGTACCCATAGAGTACTTAACGGTGTGATTTTTGATTCCTTGTACAAGGCCATTCTGGCTCCATTTTGCTTGCCGTTTGCGCCGGCATGCCTTATTTATCGTTCTGGTCGATATCACATCAGTACTTCAATGAGAATTACAAACATTTTTTTTCGTACTTATTTTTGTACCCATAGAGTACTTAACGGTGTGATTTTTGATTCCTTGTACAAGGCCATTCTGGCCTCCGTTTTGCTAGCCGTTTACGCCGGCGTGCCTTATTTATCGTTCTGGTCGATATCACATCAGTACTTCAAAGAGAATTACAAACGTTTTTTTTTCGTAACTTTTTTTGTACCCATAGAGTACTTAACGGTGTGAATTTTGATACCTTGTATAAGGCCATTCTGGCCTCCGTTTTGCTTGCCGTTTGCGCCGGCGTGCCTTATTTATCGTTAAGGTCGATATCACATCAATACTTCAAAGTGAATTACAAACGTTTTTTTTCGTACTTTTTTTCATACCCATAGAGTACTTAACTGTGTGATTTTTGATTCCTTGTACAAGGCCATTCGGCCTCCGTTTTGCTTGCCGTTTGCGCCGGCGTGCTTTATTTATCGTTCTGGTCGATATCACATCAGTACTTCAAAGAGAATTACAAACATTTTTTTTCGTACTTTTTTTGTACCCATAGAGTACATAACGGTGTGATTTTTGATTCCCTGTACAAGGCCATTCTGGCCTTCCCGTTTTGCTTGCCGTTTGCGCCGGCGTGCCTTATTTATCATACTGGTCTATATCACATCAGTACTTCAAAGAGAATTACAAACGTTTTTTTCGTACTCTTTTTTGTACCCATAGAGTACTTAACGGTGTGATTTTTGATTCCTTGTACAAGGCCATTCTGGTCTCCGTTTTGCTTGCCGTTTTCGTCGGCATGCCTTATTTATCGTTCTGGTCGATATCACATCAGTACTTCAAAGAGAATTACAAACATTTTTTTTCGTACTCTTTTTTGTACCCATAGAGTACTTAACGGTGTGATTTTTGATTCCTTGTACAAGGCCATTCTGGCCTCCGTTTTGCTTGCCGTTAGCGCCGGCGTGCCTTATTTATCGTTCTGGCCGATATCACATCAGTACTTCAATGAGAATTACAAATGTTTTTTTTCATACTTTGTTTTGTACCCATAGAGTACTTAACGGTGTGATTTTTGATTCCTTGTACAAGGCCATTCTTACCTCCGTTTTGCTTGCCGTTTGCGCCGGCGTACCTTATTTATCGTTCTGGTCGATATCACATCAGTACTTCAAAGAGAATTACAAACGTTTTTTTTGTACCCTTTTTTGTACCCATAGAGTACTTAACGGTGTGATTTTTGATTCCTTGTACAAGGCCATTCTGGCCTCCGTTTTGCTTGCCGTTTGCGCCGGCGTGCCTTATTTATCGTTCTGGTCGATATCACATCTGTACTTCAAAGTGAATTACACACATTTTTTTCGTACTTATTTTTGTACCCATAGAGTACTTAACGGTGTGATTCTGGCCTCCGTTTTGCTTGCCGTTTGCGCCGGCGTGCCTTATTTATCGTTCTAGTCGATATCACATCAGTACTTCAAAGAGAATTACAAACTTATTTTTTCGTACTCTTTTTTGTACCCATAGAGTACTTAATGGTGTGATTTTTGATTCCTTGTACAAGGTCATTCTGGCCTCCGTTTTGCTTGCCGTTTGCGCCGGCGTGCCTTATTTATCGTTCTGGTCGATATCACATCGGTACTTCAAAGAGAATTACAAACGTTTTTTTTTCGTAACTTTTTTTGTACCCATAGAGTACTTAACGGTGTGAATTTTGATACCTTGTATAAGGCCATTCTGGCCTCCGTTTTGCTTGCCGTTTGCGCCGGCGTGCCTTATTTATCGTTAAGGTCGATATCACATCAATACTTCAAAGTGAATTACAAACGTTTTTTTTCGTACTTTTTTTCATACCCATAGAGTACTTAACTGTGTGATTTTTGATTCCTTGTACAAGGCCATTCTGGCCTCCGTTTTGCTTGCCGTTTGCGCCGGCGTGCTTTATTTATCGTTCTGGTCGATATCACATCAGTACTTCAAAGAGAATTACAAACATTTTTTTTCGTACTTTTTTTGTACCCATAGAGTACATAACGGTGTGATTTTTGATTCCCTGTACAAGGCCATTCTGGCCTTCCCGTTTTGCTTGCCGTTTGCGCCGGCGTGCCTTATTTATCATACTGGTCTATATCACA